>UYYG01001293.1:4760-15736 GCA_900625125.1 Dracunculus medinensis
TAAAATTAAATTCTTTTTTGACCAGAGAAAGTTAAAAGAAAAGTTAATTTTCGGAATTCCAGATTTATATTTTCCAGTGTATATTTTTAAAATGCGAATAGAACAAGCTGATATGATACCATGACGGTGATAATAAAATCCATTATAAAAGACTTATCAAATCCAAAGTCTAAAGTTGTATATTAGTACCACACAACATTAAAATTCCATTTTTTTATAGAACAAAGCAAAAAAAGAAGGCAATTTTGCAATAATCATCAAAAACCACAAAAACACTTCGAAAATCAGCGATTTTCATGAGACCAAGCACTTTCTTATGGGGTAATTTATCCAAAAATTTGTTGTGAACTCAATTTTTCATGGTATTTCATGATAGATCAACAGATTATCAAAAATGGATTATTTTATTTATTTAAGAAGATTAAAGAAGAAAAGAAACCATTTACTTTCGAAAATGTCAGCCATTTCATTATTTCTTTAATTGGCAAACTAAAAAATTTAAAAACTTTTTCCTTTGGAGAAGGATCGCTGTGATTCCTATGGTTCGTTTCAAATTAAGAGCGGCGCAAATATGTAGAACTATGGAATGATCAAAATGACGATGAATTTTCGAGATAATCATTGCATTCTTTTTGGATACTCAGTGCTTTGATTGCACCAAATTTAAGAAGAACGTGATTTTAAATATCTTGCATCCACTCTAATCACAAATGGCCAGGGAGAGAATGAAATCTAAAGGATGAAAAAACATGCCAAATATGTTTTCATGTCAAATAACGTGTTTTTCCATTTGACGAAAGTTTTATGGAACTGTCGCGAAATCACCATAAAAACGAAATCAGCGTCCATTTAGCTGCAATTCGCTCGATCTTGCTATATGGCTGCGAAACATGGTCAATGAGAGTGGAAAATATCAAGAAGCCTTTTAGTCTTTGGCTACTCATGTCTAAGATACATTTTACGGATCTGTTGAACGCACATAATCCATTTTTTCTCAAATACCACCTGTATTTGCAGAGTGTTGCCTTCGCTGGTTAGGGCACGTTCTACGTCATCAACCACAGAAGTTGAAACATATTTTGCTATTTGACGAACCCTGTAATGGCTGGCAATAAAAGCAAAGAGAACCAATCAAGACCTGGACTGATACTGTCAGAAAATATTTTGAACGTATAGAGAGACCAGCAATATATGAACTTAAACGCTGGAAAAGGGAATGGTTTCTATTTACTACTAGCAATGGCATTGCACCGAGCAGCTTGTTACCCTCGTAGCCAGCGGAACCAGCCTAATCAGTAATGGTGAGAGCTGTTAGAATAAAAAGAAAGATTATACCAAATTATTTTTTATTGAATGAAAAATGAAAAAATGCATTTTTGAAAGATATCCATTTACGATAATGAACATTTCAACTTCACGAACATGCTTACGCATTTTTCGCTTGTTGTTACAATGTATTGCGACAAAAATGTTGTAAAGACTCCAATCGTGCGAAGGAAAATCGCTGTAAATATGATGAAACTCTCTTTTATATGTAGAAACTGATGAAATTTTTCAATTATGTGAATTTAGGTTCTTAAACTATCTTCTGACCAATTCTTCTGTTTAATTAAGCCAAGAGAAAACTGAAAGACCATTTCAATGAGGAGTGCTTTTTTCCGAATATCGAAGTTTTTGTGCAATCACCGCGAAATTAGCTGCAAAACTTTGTTTTTTTGCATATCTCTAATTGTAGTAAGCATAGTCATGCTATGCTATAAGGCTGCGAAACATAATGAGAGTATCAGAAGATTGATAAACTTACTTGGTTTTACCGTAATTGCTTAAGTAATTGCAATTCCTGGAGCTATTAGAAAAGAAAAAATTGAAATAAAATAGAATATTACAGAGGGAAATTCATTACACAAATGTTTCCAATTACTTTATATTGCAATCGAAATATGCATTTAAAATATTGAACTGTCGTCGGATGTAATGAGCATCTTAAAAATTTATTCTTAAATTTATTCATTAAATTCAGTGGAAATAGATTATATATACGCTTTCGCATAAAGTTCATCGGCAATTTCTCTATAATAAGGTGTTAAAAATTCGATTCCATGTAGTCCCAAATGCGCACCGTCTTGATAATAAATCACATATGTTTTTGGATCGTAAGAATAACAAATCTAAATTTTAGAAGTATTATTGTGCTACTGATTGCAGCGTTTAGCAGTTTGATAGATTTCACAATAGTTAAAAAATATAATCTGAAGAAATAGGAAGCTTCAACAATCAAGAAATGGAAATATTAAAACTTTGTTTGGGAACATAACTGAGATCAATTAGCCAGAATAACAAACATTATCATAGCAAAAAAATCGGTAGCTGAACACATAATCGCATTTCTTGCATATGAGAGCATTAACTCGTCGATAAGCATTTGCAGAATATTTTAAAAAATGAGTAAAAGGCATATTGAGATCGGTGATTGGCACTTTTCTGATAAGCCTATCGTAAATAATTTGTGGGCCCACAATAACGCTGAAATGAGAATAATTTCCAACGATGTAATTTTAAAGATGAACGGCCATAAAGTTTTGCCGAGTTAGAGAAACAACTACAATACAAAATTTTTGAAATTCAGTGTTTTTCTTTGAATGATAACCGCAAGTGGGGATGAGGATATGTGAAGACTATTCTTTTCGTATGTTTCATAATATCATTAATAGTTTTTTGCAGCTTATAAACGACAATATCGTCAGAAATGTTCTTTATGGGCGAATCGAGTGGCTGGTGAAATCTAAAATGCTTAAAGTTATTATTATTTGCACCAATAATAAATCTCATCGCAAGCAACATCGAAAATTTTTCATTGTCCATTGTCTTGTAGTGATTGCATTTCGAACTGATTCGACTCAAATGCCGGCAGAAAAGCCGGCAGAATAGTGATAAGCGAATAATAAAAAACTCATCAGCACAACAGCTCACGTGGTGTTTTTGAAGAACGTTTGTATTAAAAGTGTGCTAGAATTTAAATGAATTACTATGAATTACTTGAAATTTAAAAAAACGACGTCAGGTTTGAATTCACTAATTATTCTTAGTGCTTCATTCGCAAAAAGCGAGCAATTCGGCCATCTATGGAATGATTCTGTGTCGTACATCGGTAGGCATCCGGGTGCGCTAAGTAGCACAATGCGATGGATTCTGGATGGCGAAAATGCTTGAGCTATATAATAGAATGCTGCAAGAGCTAAACTGTTGCCATATACGACCACGTTAGTGCTTCCAGAGCCCTAAAAAAGATTAACGGATGAATATCGCTGAATAATACCAAAATCCCATGAAAATTAAGCTGTCATGATTTAATGGCTTAATTCATAATATGAAATAGTTGGCTGCACCACACCAAGATTCGATAGTTTTCTAATAATTGCGTCATCACTGGTCTCTTTAAATTGCAAAAGAATCGGCTTTTGTTTGCGAATAGCAAGTTTATTCATTTGGATAGCCTTGTACAATATTGTCCGATTAATTAATAATTGATTCATATCAACCAATGTTGTTATTGCCGCCATCACTGATTCATCTTAAAAAATGATAAAAATAACTTAAGAAATTTCAATTTGTTTTTATTTTATAATAGAAAGTTTAATTAAAAGTATTAAATACAACAAGTGATAAAAAACGATGTCAAACCGATTTGATAAAATTTATTTTATCACTGCTTTAATGTGAACAAATAAATAATATCGTACTTATATGAAAAATTTGGATTAAAATATTAAGAAAACTAGTTAGTAATCAATTAGTTAACCATCACATTTTTCTTTTCTTTTTTTATCTATTTCATAAACTATTTCACACGTTCCCTTTAACTCAAAAAAAAAACTTGCATCTTCAGATTTCAAAAAAATGTTCAAGACTGTTCGCGAAAAGAAGAAAATTTTTGGAATTAAATAGTTAATGTTGCGGAGACCAAAACAATGGTCGTTTCAAGTGGAGAGTGTAAGGTTGATGAGATAAAAGCGAATTCCTTGATTTTTTGGCATGTATTTTCGAAGCTTTCATGTTGCAGTATTAAAATGTTTCTTTTGGCTACTGCGAGCAATTTCGATGAAATTCGTTGTTGAAGTCCAATGAGTTAGCCGCAATAAACATCAGTTTAGGTGATTTCGTGGCTTAAAATGAATTCTCACCATATGCGAAGTAGAGTTTTTTTGCCATAAATGTTGAGTTTGTGAGTTATTGCTGTTGTTTCTCTTGATGAGCCACTGGTGAGAATTGAAGACTAACGATTGAAGCATTTATTCTTCGCTGAATTTCTAGCACGCAGGTGATTGAATAATATTTGGCTGGTATACACTTTTTTCTTTCAATTTTTCTTTTGGATCTGCTTCCACTATGAAACACAGCCAACTTCCGGATCTATCAGGTCTATCAGATCTTTTCGCACGTAAGTATCCCTTCCAAATTTCGAAAATTCATGTGGATGAAATGAAAAAAATTTAAATAAATGAATCAAATATCTCCTAAATGAGCATTAGAAATTGGCTCTGTTTGTTTGTTGAAAGAGAACCACTTAATTGAACATTCACCTCAGAAAAATGACCGCATTCTTGAGAAAATCTATTATTTTTATATTTTAATACTAGAATAATATATTCGAGAAATTTAATTTTTAATTTTAATTTATTTTTAATTTTTTTTAATTTTTAGAAAAATGAATAACTAGTATCCAAGCGTGTCTCTCTATTGCTCGATAAAATCTTAATTGATAATAATATAACCATAATTCCTAATATTCCACCAACGATTATAATTACAAAGCAAACACTATTTGATGAACATGGGAAATATTTTTCTGCACATCTGTACATAAATAATGCAATAAGAGTCGTGTAAATTGTAGTATCGAGTGTATCTGAAAAGCGCGAAATTTTCATTAATATTTAATGCTTTAAAGTTCCTTAGAATATACACGTCAGGAGATCTTGGCTACCTGACGCTTCGAATGCATACAAAAAGGACATGGTATTGGAGCGATATGGCCCTGAACATGGCTGCTCGAATAGGCAATAATAGTAAGCTATTCCGTCTTCTTCATAAGGGAAGCGTATTCCTCTGGAAACGCTAAAAAAACATGATTCGAGAATATGAAGGTGTCTCGAAAAATGCGTTCTTCAATAGAAGAAATTCTCATTCGAGCATAGTTGGAACCCTTATCGAACAGAATTTGCAAAACGAATCGCCAACATAGCAAGCAATAATATTTCAGAATAAGATTTAAGGCGAATAAAACTTTCAGAGAAGACGGTCGGACTGAAATTTTTAAATGCTTTCCAAAATCTCTCCTTCAACGCAATTTCAGTAGATGTTTTCCACGCTACGGAAGAAAAAAGTAATATCGAATGGCTGCAGCAAATCCAATTCTGCTCCCAATTCCAAAGAGAGGTGATAAGATTGAAAAAATCCATTTTCCTTCTAATTGATGTTAATCAATCGAACTGATTTATGGCAATAAAAGATACACAATAGTACGTGCCTAATCAAGCTTGATTTTGACTGTGGGGTGCTGACAAAATATTCACAAAATAAGAAATGTAATGTAACATTGCTTAAAATATCGGTGGTTCACTTGCTTTAGTGATTTTATCGCTGTTTTCGATTCAGTTGAATCAGAGCGATGCTATGGAGGGCAGTAAAATACCATGTTCTAGAGATTAGTCGACTCATAAGGGCATTTTACCAGCGAATATTGACACAGACCTATTGTATTGGGACTAATTGATCTCTTCGAAATAAAAACTGCTGTCCGCCAGTGCTGCTTCCATTCTCCTAAATATTTAACTACGCGATGGACCATTGATTAGACAATTCAGTCCTTCAACTTTTTATTACTAATACTTGCTTCCGGCATCGTCGAAAACATCTAGTCACGTGGAACTCCCCGGATAACCAACACTTCAACCAGATTGATTGTATCCTAGTCAGTCGCCGTTGGAGGAGTTCCGTACTAGATGGTCTTTCTTGCCGCGGCGTTGAAACGGTCAATCTTCATGAATCTGACCATGTTATGATTCGAGCAAAGATCCGCATAAAACTGACAACTCACAAAAAAACAGAGATCCCCAAAGATCCTTAAATTAAAAAATTTGGGGAAATTGAGCCCATTTCAAACCGAATTATTGAAGCAATGATATAATATTTTTCTGGAACGGCAAATGAATACTGGTCCAAACTGAAGGAATGTCTCTGAAAGTCAGCCACTTTCACGCTAGGCATAGTTGTAGGAAGTGCGGTAATTGGGTATCGGAAGCAACTGTCCAACTATCTGAAAAAGCTGCCAAAGCAGGAATATTAGGTGATCCTGACCACCGGATGCTTCGAAGATTTGTAACGAAAGCAGCATGACGCGGCAGAAATCATTAATGGATTGACATGGCCTCAAGAATGAAGACGGCAGCTCGATTAGGCGATAATAGGAAACTATTCTGCCTTCTTCATCTAAAAGCAATTATAATTCGGGGAACGATCAGTTAAATGGTAAGGGACAACAATGGTTTGCTAGCAAAGAGTATTAAGGACCGCCTCATAAGATGGAAAGAATTCTTTGGGGCCAAACTTAACCATGAAGCGCCATATGTTTACTCTGATATAATTGATACGTTCGCTGAACCATACGCTTGCAACTGTGAGCCCCCGACAGAAGAAGAAATAATGTCTGTTATCCATAAGCTTAAGGAAGAAGAAATAATGTCTGTTATCCATAAGCTTAAGGCCAATAAGACTCCGGGAGAAGATGGTCTTCCAGATGATGTGCTGAACTCTTTAAATGTTGTCCACCGTCATTCATAACGCACCTTCAACAAATGTACTCTCTGGTATGAGAAACAGAAATAATAGCAGAAGACTGAAGCAAAGCAATTCTACTTTCCATTTCTAAGTGATAGAAAGTGCTACGACAATTACCGAGGAATCAGCCTGCTAAATGTCTCAGAAAATTTTTGCTTCCCGTTTACTGAATAGACTTATGGAAATATGGGACAGTAGGACGCACCCTAATCAAGCTGGATTCAGACCGGAGTGAGGTTATGCTGACCAGATATTCACGTTAAGAAGGGTGTCGGAACATTGCTTCATCACATGTTTCATAGACTTTGCTGTTGCCTTTGATTCAATTAATAGAGCGGTGATTTGAAGGGTGGTGAAACGTGATAGTATTCCAGAGAAGATCATTCGACTCATTTTATCAGGTACGTCAATATAAGTCTATTTATATGGGGAAACTGATAGAATTCTTCGAAATCAACTGGTATCCGGATGTGTCTTTTCCCCACAATATTCAACTATGCGATAGACTAGATAATGGACACCGCTTGTCGGCACTCAAGAGGTGTCTGAATCAGTCCAGAGCATCATATCACAGATCTTGATACGCTGATGATGTAGTCCTTTTTGCTAACAGTTGTGTTAAAATGCAAGTAATGCTAAATAACGTGTCAGAAACTGCAGCAATAGGACTCAGGACCAATATACACAAAACGAAAGTTTTCGTCTTATGTGCAAGAAGCTGATAAAATGCCTCTTTTTGTAAATTTGGGCCCACTCTAAAATGGCCATGCAAAAGACGATATTATAGCCTGGATCAAGGCAGCTAGAAATGCGTTCTTCCGGTTGACGAAATCATTATGGAGCCGTCGTGAAATTACCATTAAAACGAAAGTCCGCATGTATATAAGCCGTGGTTCATTCGATCTTGCTATATGGTTCTGACCAAATGAGAGTGATACTAAGAAGCTATCTACCTTTGACCACTCATATCTAAGGCACATTTTACGGGTCCGTCGAGCGGATGAAATATCACATGATCACATCTTCGTTCAGATACTAGGGTTTAGCAAATATTAATAATGTTATCACAGAGAATGGCCTTCGGTGGAGATACGTTCTCTGTCGTCACTTACAAGAGTTACCAAATATTTCGTTGCTTGCTAAACCGTATGATGGGCGGCATCAAAAGCGAGAACAATCAAGACTTGGACTGATACGGTCAGGAAAAATTTTGAACGTATAGATGGACCAGCAATATATGGACTTAGACGATGGAAAAAGGAATGGCTTCTATTACTGTCGTCGATGGCACCAGACCGCGCCGCTTGGAAGCGTCTTACCCTTGTAGCCGTTGAAGTCAGCCAAACCAGTAATGGTGAGAGAAGAAAAAGGACAATTCAGTCCAGAATATTGTAGGCTTGAATACGCTGATAATTCTGATCACAGCCAAAAGAAGCAATATAAATAGGATGAAAATTTTTTCGTACATACCATATGCTAATAATCTATTATTACCTATTTTTAACTCATCGTGATAAGCGGCTGATTTTAAATATCTTTGATCCACTCTTGTATTGGAGTAAAAGAGACGAAACTACATACATGATAAACGCAACTAGATGCTCTTCTTTGGTGAACTCTCTTGGAATCGCCGGGAAATTACCATCAGAATTTTTGCATCTATATTGCGCATCATCTTGCTATATAGCTGCGAGACATGACCAGTGAGAGTGGAAGATGAATTAAGAAGTTATCTATCTTGCACCATTCATGCGATTAAAATCTCATATGAATGCACATATCTTCGATCAAATATTTTTTTACATTCATAATATTGTCGTTTACGCTGGTTAGACTATGCTTTTCACTTATAATAATTAATGCATATCTTGTTAAACCCTGTGATGGACCAATATATCAAACGAAGAGGGCCAAATAAGATCTGAACTGATGCAGCCGAAGGAGATTTTGAACGTATAAATGAACGGCCCAACAATATATGGGATCTAGACTGTGAAAAAACGAGTGACTTCTTTTGATTTCAGAATTGAATTTCATATAAGCGAGTATTTAGAGGCAGCCAGGTCTTGTATTCAATGGAACCAGTCTAATCAATAATGGTGCGAGCTGCTGGAAAAAGGCCAGTCATGTCGCCAAATGACGAAAGTAAAAAGGCTGCTATGGGTTCGTAAATTGAAAACAGAAAAAATTGTACCAGTATTTGACTTATCAGCAATTATGTCAAGGGTTAATGAAGGATCAATTAATGAAATGGGGTTGTTAAGGCAGTTTTCATCATTCTCCCATTTTTTTTGGCTTCACCGACAGGCTTTATCTTCTTTATTGGGCCAGGAATCTTTTCTTCTTGTACTTAATTGGTTCTTATCAACTTGATTTTTTATTTTACATGTGCATGTGCATCGTCTTATAATCGTCTTCTTCGGCATGACACTAAACTTCAGTGCACGTCTCTGAATTAATAAAAACTGCCTTCTCCCTCTTTACCCTCATTAATTGGTACTTAAAAGTAATTAATGAAGAAACAAATTGATTAGATTCACTTTTTTAGTTTTATGCCTCCGCAGTATGTTTTTTCTTCTGGTGACAAAGTCCTTGAAGAAAACTTTAAAAATCAAAGTTCTAGTTTTGATGGTATTTCATTCGATTTTTTAGCTTTTCTTTCAAATATTTTTCTGTACTTTTCTTTTGAAAAAAAAATTTTCAGTTCAAATGAAAAAAATGAGTGAAAAAATAAAATAAATAATGAGCGCATTCGTACCGTGAAAGTTCAAATCCCCTTTTGTTTTCGCGAAAAATGTATAAATCCAATAAGCCAAATAAAAAGAATAAGATCGGTTCCCAGTAAATATTAATAATTTATTATTGAACAGTGACCAGTTTAACGAGTTTATTAGAAACCATCCAGTAACCATTGAAGCAACTATTTGATAAAGTCGTTCATTATAGATAATCAATAATGGCAAAATCAACCATAGTGAAACAAAATTCAAATGCTTTTTTAATCGGCCAATTTCCATATCCAGGAATCAAAAGAAGGCGTAATTTTTGAGAATTATGGCTGATAAAAGTGAAATATTTCTATTTGGAAAAAAATACCAGCAACAATAACAATAACGACGTAAAACAAAGCACGCTTTTCTGCATCATTTATCGCTTTCCTAGTCGGAAATTCTACCCCTATATCCACGAAAGAAGCGAAAATCCTGCAGATATAAGAAACGAAACTACTTTAATTTTTCTGATAGCTCTTTTATTAGCAAACTAAAAATATTTATTAAATTTTTGAAAGATAATCAGATATAAATAAGAATAATTCGACCCCAAGAAATTCGCTAGAATTTAGGAATAGGACAATATTTATAAATAAAAAATCTCGAAGGCTTTGTATATCTTTCACCAGCTCGTCTTTGTTTTTCCAGATAGTACCATCCAGATTTTACCTGAAAATATAAGTCGTTAGCGCTAAATTTGATTTTTCACATTTGTTTTAACGAATTTAGAAATGTTAAAATGTCAAATTTGATTCCCGCTTACTTATTCTATGCTTGGTTTAGGCTCAAAAGTTAAATAATGAAATAATTCGAGGATTGTCAAAAGTTGAATAATGAAATAATTCGAGAAATGGATTCGCAAGAAGATAATCTTTGGGTAAATAAATAATTACCAAAAATTGTTATATTGCAATTAATATATGAGAAATCATTTGCAAAATTTTTTTAGGAAACTAATATGCTTTTCTTTGAAATATGCTCATGAAATTCTCAGAATATTTGTTTTTGGTTTTAGTAAATGAGTGGGAAAATTAGGTTAAAAAATAAATATAATAGATATGGAACTGTGCAGCAGTTTTAGAAAATTCCAAAATTTTTAGCAGATAAATCGAAAACCAATCGACTGAAAAATATTGTGAAAAGATCGTCGATCGAATGAAATTAGATTTTGGCATGGAATTGCTGAACAAACAATTTATAAATTTTTAAATATAATAATTTATAAATATGATGAAATCGTTGTGAGAATGCTGACTCGATTTTTGACTAAATAATCAGCAAATGTTTAAAATAGCCCTATTTCATAATTTTTTTCGAATTTTTAGGATTTAGTAATGCACTGTCATGAAAATCTCTCTTGAAAAAAGG
>UYYG01001285.1:0-11011 GCA_900625125.1 Dracunculus medinensis
GCCCATCGGCTTGTTTGACTCGGCGGATGTGCCTTGGCGATGGAAATGGAAGTGAGTCGCCAGCATCAGCCGAGCTTTGCTTGTTTTTTATTAGTAACAACAAGCAGTAGTGCAGCAGTAGTGTCATTACTCTTCTTTCTAACAAATTCCATAATTTCCGTTGCGGACTTCTCTATTTGCGGTTCTAAACATTAGGATAGTGGACATAACTGAATCCACTCATTTTTTCTTCGCCTGAATAGCCCATAAATCGCTAAAATGAAAGGTATTTCTACGAAATTTGCTTGTCTCTTCTCTTCTTTTGGCGGAAATAAGGCCAACGAGAAACGTCCGAGTGGAGAATTCGCGTGGAGAAGGCTCATTTGTGTTTTTATCTCCACGTGGCTATACGACGAAAGGGTCTTTTTATTATTGTTATCATTATTATTGTCGTATTTTTATAATAATATAATCTTTTTATTAAAAAATAAATTTATGAGTCCGTTCCAATGTGGGCTTTTCCAATTTGGTACCACAGATGAGGAAAGTGAACACAACTCAATCCACTCGCTTTAAAAAACTAACAGGTCCAGGTCTGGTCCAATATTAGTAACGCGTGAATTTCTCCAATTTTTTTTGACAGTAATAATAAAAATAATTTATAGTTAAAATTACTATGCGTCTTAGCACAGACATGTACCATGGACTTGTATTCCTGTTGAATTCTTTTCATGATGAAAAATATGAGAGAGAAAGTTCAAGCTATCTGATTATAGTGAGAACAATCCTATGCTCAGAAAAATCCATCGACGCTGACGATCTCTACTTCTATCGCTTCTATCCCCAAATAATTTTTTGGAAAACTTTGGAAAAATCTCTTCATCTTAACAACAACCAGATGTAGGTAGTCCAAAAGGAACGGAGAAAATGAGATTTAGCATATTTCGAGAATTTAGATATTTCGCTATCACATGCATCGGAAAAAAAGTAAAATGAATGATAAGAGACAAATGAGACAAGAATAATGAAGAGGATTTTTCAAGAAGAATCCTTCTTATCACAAGAAAGTTATTTTTAAAAACCAAATTATAGTTCCAATTTTATACGACAGTTTTATACCATACAATGCGTTAATCATTTTTTCATGATTTTGCAAATTGGTGGCGATAGGTTTATCGCTTTCGCTGGGCAACTGATATTCGAGAAGATTATCTCTCATCACACTATGAATTTAATGTTGAAAATTATAAAATAACTTATAATATGTTAAAAAAATATAATACAAGGAATATAAACAAGAACTGAACAAGAATTCTGAAAGAAATTCTATGGAAAATTCTACTGTTGGATTTCGTGTTGGACTATAAATTTTTTAGCATATAGTGGAATAGATTTTGATTATAGCCTGGATAACTGATAGTAAAATCATGGAGTAATCATACACACTAAACCAACTATCTTGTTGGGCCTTTCCTATAGTCCTATGTGTAGTCCTATTGTGTATCATATCACCCAAAACCTAACGGACTGATGATGGGTAGAAGAATAATGAGATATAAGAGATCTCTCATACTATCTGAGTTCTTAAAAATGTTAAAATGTTAAAAATTTAAAGTTTTTCATGATTATACTTTTTTTAAAAACTGTCGGGCTTTTCAAAATAACGGAAACTAAACTATAGTCTTAATTTTTCAAGGCGATTTTATATCAAATATATTACTCGAACGTTGAAAATTTTTTTTAGATTCCGATTGAATTTTCCACATGAAAAAATATTTTAAGTATTTTAAAGAAAATAAATTTTTTTAAATACTGCAAAATGTGCAAAGATTAAAGTGATTTGTAAAATTTATTAATAACCGACGAATTCAAAAGAAAAATTTGAAATACCAATAATTATTTCATTAAAATGTTCGTAAAATAAACCAAAGAAAATGAAAATAAATTAGATTCAATTACGTCGGAATGCTTCAAACATTAAGAATTATTGTTTTATGAATTATTTGTTATGCAAACGTTGCACAAGTATAGCAGCACTGCCTTCTTAGAACGTCTGCATATCGCGGATGATTGCAGAAGGGTTTATAAGATAGACAATTAATTCTGCTGTCAACACAAGCAGGAGAAGGAGTTGAACCTAAAATAAAACAAACAACTGATGATAAGCATCGAGACATTATCAAAAAATTTAACCAATTTTTTGTTGGAAAATTTTGATACCGATTATTGATATCATTAATAATGAGTAATATTTAGTAGGGAAACGAACAAGTGCGGCAGCATTCTTTCTGCAAAACTTCTGCATATCTTGGGTTACTGCAGAAAGGTTGATAAGAATAACAGTTTGGTCTCTTATCTTCACAGTTCGATGTGGTTGCGGAGCCTGGAATGGAATATTGCTTGCAAACTTCAGAGTTTATCATAAATTTTTATAAATATTCCATTGAAAAAAGTCAGAAAAATATAATAAACTGATGAAAATCCCATCAATAAAATTGGGATTTTCAATCAAAATTCACCTGGCAAGCAAGTTTTTAAATTGCAGCTTTTCATGCACATATCAGCTATATTGCTCGTGTTGCACGCGCTGGGATTTAAGATAATTATGGCAGGGCAAATGTCGCTTTTGTCGGGACATTCTCCTAAAGCGCCTGCTTGATCGCATAAGCCACATGTTGCTGGGCATTTAGTAAGAAGCAAAGTGTGCAAAAGTGAATTCTTGCAATCCCTTATAAAATTTAGTTCCTCACATATCGCATTAGCAGCTATGTCTGAAATGAAAAAAATCGGCAGAAGTTCGTATCTCCTCTACTGAAATATATTGGGATCGTATCAGTTGTATAAAAATTCATAAAAAGATGAATGAAGATTATTGTTTCAAAAGATATTGAAAAGATTCTTATTCTTATCAAAATAAGTATAAAAATAAAAAGCAATTTTAGCGAAGATATGTGTGAAGGAATTTAATACTATAGAACTATAAATTTAATACTATAGTATTATAAATTTTCAAGTTTTATGGAATAAGGCGATTCGGTAAAATACAAATGCAAAGTTCAAATCTAAAACGTTATTTTAAATATAAATAACCATTTTGACAACTGAATTGTTTGGTTAAGCAGCATTTTGCGCACGAACTTGCACAATCCGTTAAGCTCAAACTTCCGTATTTATCGCTAAGGCAATCTTCGTTTACCTTGTAATCCTCTGCACTGAAGCAAAGTGTTAATTAATCTAAAGAATTTTTCGATATAACAAATCATGACATGAAATATTTCACAAGAATTCATATAAGGAAGGTATGGTATATAGGCTATTTTATTAAGTGGGTACTCATAAATTTTATTGTTTAAAGCAAAAATACTGACTTAAGTTCTTTATTTTATAACCAAAAACGAAAAGACATTACGGATCAAGATTTTTGGCATAATTTGCATCTTCTTTTTTAAATAAGGCTGCGCATGTTTCTGGATTCGCATCGAGGCAGTAAGTTGGATCCACTGTTGGACGTTTCTTTGTGTTAACTTCTTTGACACAGTCTTCAATTTCTTTATCTCCAAAATAACCGCATTCGAATAATTGTAGGAAAATTATCAACATGAAAAACATAACTGATTAACAATGGGAAAAAGCCGTGCATTTCATATTTATATACGCAAAAATGCGTTTTTCCTCTAAAGCACCAACTAAAGTAAATAAAAAGAAAATTTTTGAAGCCATGGAAAATATTTTTTTCCATTTTAATTTTTGTTTTTTCAGACAGAAATTTATAAGTATAGAATATAGTAGACGTTATGACAATTTTTTTCGTTCTAAATTGTTCCATACAATGAAAAAACTAGAAATTTTCGAAATTTATTTCTCGCTGCAACCAGTATCATAATTTGTTCACCCCCCTACAATATACATTGTCAAAAATAAATTTAAGAAGAGGAACTATTTCAAGCGCCTATTTGCAAGAAGGAAAGAAATGCATGCGAATTATTCTAACTAATAATTAAAAATTTGTTATCCCTTCAACTATTTTCTCAAAATACTTCATTTTTTACCTACTCGTTCATTTCTATAAATTGTTGCAAAACCATGCATTGCCTCAGTATATATATATATATATATATATATCATTTTATATATGCAGAATTTTCTGATTGCTTATGGCTCCATTGACTATGAGAATGTGGGATAGTTTCGCTAAAGAATAAGAAGTGCAAACGAGCTGAAAACAGCATCAGGATATTTTAAATTTTTATTCTTGATGTGAACCACAGTTCGAATTGGTAATCTTTGCAATAGATCAATCGACCATTCTTCACCATTATTTTTGAATATTTTAAATATCTAAATTGAAGTATCTAAGAGAGTGTTCATCAAACAAAATACGAATATTTTCATTATATTACTAACTCTGATGAGATCTCTGACTAATGAAAAGATAAACTCGTTCAATAATTTCTTTCAAATCCTAAAACTTTAATCGTTTTCATGACAAATTTTGTTACTTCATTCAATTATTGCGTTTTGCACATGAAGGTGGAAAAGAAAGTAAAAAAGAATTTTATTTTGTTTAACTTTAGAATTAAATTAATTTCGTCCTATATTAACGATCGTTCAGCGAGGCTATTTCAACTTAACTCTTTGTAAAATTTTATCAGAGTTATCAAAAATTATGTTCACATAATATTTAGCACTTCGATATTAGACCCCTACGTTACGTAAGAATAAATCTGCTTTTGCATAGGTTGTGAGGAATTTTATGGAAGAGTGCAGCCATTAAGCTAATGAATTTGTGAGATCACAAAAAAAATTATTTATCAATAAAAAAATGGAGGTGAAAAATACATAATAAAATACATTATTCGCTATGTGTGGCCGCATTTTCGTTTATATTGTTTGAAAAAAGCATGAAAAAGTATAAACGAATTTGAGTTTTTTATAAGTCACGAACAATAAACTTTTGAAATTCATATTTTCAGAGTTGAATGAATAATTTTTTGATTATTCTTTCCAAAAATTTTAAAAATTTTGATTTAGCAAAGGAAATGAAAAAAATTGTATTTGTAGTTACTTAGAAAATGTTGGAGAAGAATTTTTAACTGATACTGTTTTTCAAGAGAACTCATCATTTCTCGTTAAACTTGCTTCGTTAACCTAGCGACTCTTCTTTTTCTAACAGCTCTCACCATTACTGGTTAGGCTGGTTCCGCTGGCTACAAGAGTAAGATCTCCAAGTCGCCTGGTCCGCTGCCATCGCTAGTAGTAATAGAAGCCTAGTGATTTAAACAAATATACGAGAATGTCCATTATAAAATAAACTATTCTTGATTAACACTATTCTTGACCGAATTTTTGAACGGCTTTTGCTTAAAATTTTTCGTTATACGACTAAACTAGCTCGGATTTTTACGGTTTTTTATAAATGAAAAAACCACTCTGTACATCGGTGACCTTTAGAAGTAAGCCTTTCGTAGTGCTGTATGTCCAACTATCTAAAAATTAGGCATTCTATTCTATAACGATTTCTTAATTAATTTCTTATCAAGAGGACCTAAGTTTAGCAGTTAATGTAAAATATTTTTTTAAAAATACTTTGGTGGTCTGAAAATTTAACTATACAAAAACCAAAGGCAATAGACAAGTCACGAGAGTTGTTTTATTAACATGGAAGGATCACTGTGATACAATATAAATAATCAGGCCAAGAATAACGCTTTGTAAGGAGAATTATGGACCAAAATAAATACAAACACTCCATGATTATTATGGGCTTTTATCAATTTTCTATTGGAAGTCCAAAAAGTCCAAAAAAGTTTTTAGTCGTTTGACTGACCATTTGAAAATATTGAAAAAGAATCCTTCAATAAAACTGAACTAAAGCTTAATCGGCATGTTAGCCACACTACTCTTCACTGGGATAAGCAAGCTATGCTAGGATAAACATAACTTCTATCGGAACATTCTCTCAAAGCATCAAATTGATCATATAAGCCATATGTTATTGGACTTCTAGCAAAAAGTGTCGAATATAAAACTGAATAGCCTTTGTAGCCTCTCCCAAAACTTAGTTGCTGATATGTCTCATTGGTAGCTGTACCTAAATTATTTAAAACTATGATATGAAAATATTGATCAAAGAGTTCCGACTATATATAATCACAGTTTTTTGGTGGAAAACCTAATACTTTTTTTTTTATCGCATTGGAAACGCATCGGACATGTAAAAATTTGTATAAAATTAGATTATTAATCAGTAATATCCTAAATTAATAATTCAATTTTTCAAAATCTTATGAAATGGTCCGATAAAAATGAAAAAAATATAAATATAAATATAAAAATATAAAAATTTATTATTAATTATCTTGATTTGTATTAACAAAAATTTATACAATTTTTGATTGACTTTAATGTGGCAATGGTTGTAATTTTTCTGGTAATAGATAGCGATTTAGCATTTAAATATAAATAATCTATTATTTGATTAAAATAATAAAGGAGCAAAATAAAATAAATATTTTTTAAGTAATATCGTTCAAGAGTAAAATAGTCATATTTAATGAAACTCATATTTAAAGAATGATGAAAATAGATGAAAATTTTTAAAAGGCCTTTTTTTATGATTTCAATACTGTTATCAGATAGAAATTCGCAAACAAATTAAGTATTGAGTTTATTTGAATTTTTTCATCCAAAATTGGCTTCTCGCAATGAAAAAACAAGAAAATTTTGATATTTTCATATTTATTTAAGTTTATTTGTAACCAAATTTTTTTCTCCATTTGAAACACGAAAGGGAAAGTACAAAAGAAAAATCTGGCAAGATTTGTTGCACTGTAATCTGAACGACTGATTTTATATACCTGCTTGGTGCTGGTAAACGACGTCCATTAACCATTTTATCGCATTGTTGAACATTGTAGGGGAAAAACGCAGCAAAGGTGGATACCACTTCTTTCAAAAAGAGTTCCCCTCATTATAATGAATTCATAGGTGCATAATATTAATTAATTCCGTCTTTTATTAATTATGGTTCAACGATAACAATGAGACTTAGAAATTTCACCTGGTTCGCTGGACCTTGGAAAAATTGTATATATTTGAGATTCAGTACTTATTCTTCATAGGAATGATTAAAAAGCATAAAAAATCGAAACAATTCACACAGGATTTTTGAGGTATTTAGTACAATTAGAATCTTTTATAAATCGATTTTGATTTGAGAGAAACCACTAATCAAAGGAATAAAAATATAGAATTGGGAAATATTCTTCTTCATGTTTGGTCAAATTATCGTTTAAAAAAATTTACAAAAATTATCTGCTGAAAGAACGGCGCATAAATGATGTGAATAAATAATTTTTTATTCATTGTTACGAGCAAAAGATGTTTTAATTTCGAACATTTTCGATGCCAGTTGAATAATTCGAATTTTCGGCAGCAATAAAGCAAATGATGAAAAAGAATAGCCACGAATTCGTATTGATTTAGCGAGATTAGTGAAACAATATATTCATTCGAAATTATATGTGGCAAAAACCAATTTCACCAGAAAATTTTGGTATTTTGGTAATTAGAAAATTTTGATAACCAGTTCTTTTTGCTTTTTAGTTTGGGATTTGGGTACTTTCGATTGAATTCTTTTTGAATTCAGTTGAGTGAAATTATAATTATTTTAAGCTTTGGATAATTAAATCTATTTAGAACTTAAAAACCATAAGTAGAGGAAAAAGTATTCAAGCACCAATTGACTCTTGCCATTAAAAGTCGAGCTAAGAAATTTTATTGGAGAAATAAGGATAATGTAGAAGAGAATAACAAAATTTACCTAAATAACTTTTTTATTTTCCAAATATTTTTTAAAAATCCGTTACATTGCTATTAATCGAGAAATTACCCGAAATTCTACAACGATTACTACAATATTCTAACAAATTTGAAATTAACAAATAAAAAAAACATATAATAAGAATTATAGAAATGAAATTATTTTATGCGCAATTGATTATATAAAAAAAATTCCATATTTCAATGTATATTTTATTTCCATCAACCCAATTAATTAATTTTCTTTTAAAGAAATTTATATAATATAATAAAATTATAACTATATATGATAATTACATATTAATTGTGTAATATGAAAAAATAAAATAAATATAACAAAAAATATAATATTAAAAATGTTAATATTTTTCCTCACATTTCTTTTTCCTTTTTATTTTTTCCTTTTTTTTTTACTAAATCCTGAATTATTGCTGTTAGAAAAAGGAAGGAAAGAATTTTTATATATTGAAAAGAATATATATTATATATTGGAGAAATGTAAATAAAGCAATATTTTGCAATATTTTAACATCACTTTTTGAATAGCAATATTCTTAAAATATTTATGAAGATTTAAAAAAATTTCGATTAAATCGAATTTTTATTTCATATAAGGATGGAAGGAAGGAAGGAAGAAAATTTTTTATCATTAATAATGGTAATGAAATAATCGAAAATGTTATACTTAATTTAATAAAATAATTGAATTATTTAATAAAACATTTAAATAAAATGGAGAAATTTTTCGGCCAAAAAAGAGAGCGATATCTTTTCTTATCAATCAGTTGTCTGTAGTAAACTATATTTTTCCTCTCACTTTGGCAATCTTACGCGATTACGTGGATTTAATGGATTTCAATCTTATCACGTGTAATATATTCAAATTTTTTGAGATCTATAAATTCAACAAATCTGTGTATTCTTTTATTGATTTTATCACCTCATTATTTTAAATTATATTTTCCTTTCTTGGATATCTCATCTGATTAAATAGTCTTTTTATAACAACAAAAAAAACACAAAAATAAAGATTAAAATTTTATCAGATGTTGTCAGTCTAGTGGGTTTAGCTTAACGAAATTCCCTTCTTATTTTCATTGTTATCATTAAATTATTGTTTAACATCAAAATATGAGCCAAATATCTCCCATCTCTCCCTAATACATTATCTAATGTACGTTAAAATTGAACGGGACTTGAGGAAAATATTAGCAAAAATCGACAAAAATTAATATTTAACTTTTACCAACTGTTACCATTTTATAACAATATCCCCATTTTCAGGTAGTTTTTCACTAAAATATGATTTCGTAGAGAAATGATTGAAATTAAGAATGGAATTGTGGTTAGATGGACGTTCTTCTCGTCATTCTCGTTCTTCATTTCATTTAAAAAATTTCGAGATCCATAACTGTAAATGTTTCTATGGTAGATTTGAATTTGAATTTAGAGGCATTACATTTAGGCCAATTTATTTAGGAGAATTGCCTAAGCGGCGTGAAAATCATGCATTTTCATTGCAATTCAAATTTCGGCTGGACGATTTTTTTTCCAAATAGACCTTTCGGAAAATTATAGAAAAACTTTACATCTTGGTGAAACAAATGGAAAATGTTTGAAAAAAACGTGGCAAAAAAATTCTTATGCGATTACTTGAATTACTTGAATTTAATCATTCAATGTATAGTATACGAATTTTCACACAATTCATTTTCTTTTTCGTACATTTTAAGATATTTAGATTGAAGCATATCTATCTGAAAATAAAAACGCGTAGAAGAGAAAAAACGGAAAAACAGATACAAAAGAATATTAACTTAGGTACAAGTAGAAAATTTTATATGCGATTTGTAACAGAGTTTTGAGAATAAATGTTTTCTGCTTTTTTTTTTCTTCCAACAATTCTTCTTCTAAAATCGGTTATTTGTATATAACGCTATCTCTGAAATACTACGATATTCGATGTTGTCTATTTATGATGAAAAATTCTGGATTTGAAAAATTTATAAATTAATTATTTACTTATAAATATAAGAAATTATTACTATTTTCAATAAAATTCTTCAGTCATTCTCTAATGAATGCAAACTGATTCTTAAAATTGCCTTAGGCATTATTAATATGTTCGTTCCCATTACTACAAGTGTTATTCATGCATAAAAAAAAACAAAACACCATGCACTCAGTTGTTCGTTTTATTTAGAGCTCATTTCTGGGAGACCAAATAAAGGTCAACGTTTTTTAAAGATGTTGGCCAAGCGGTTATAACCATATGAATATGGGTTGTATTATATATGAAAATGCTTTCTTTGGGCGTTTTCCTTTTTGTACTGCTATTAGCTATAGTTTTTACTCATGAAATTTATTATAGTATATTTTTTGAACGAACATAGTTGGAAACGATTTTGTGAGAATTCTCAAGATGCGATTTGTTTTAGCATGAAACTTTTGTTAATGAATTTGCAAACTTTTGTTAATGAATTTTTTTTTTTCGCCCGTTACTTTTTGTTTTACCGTTATTTGTACAATTTTTTATTCGCCAAAATTATTTTAGGCGTAAAAAAAATTCAAAATAAAAATGTAAATAATTTTGTGGACACGTAATATTTGTTTCGGTTAAAATTTTCTACATTCGCCGTCGTTAAACTATCTAGACATTTTGCTTTAGGCATAAAATTTATGTGGTTGTGGAAGAGTGAACGTCACGATCCGTCGAACGGTTAGAGTTTGATTTTTGCTGTCGCAACTCACCAGAAAAGGAATGAGGAAAAAAATTGTCATAGGTCAGTTGTCGCTATTACGTCGTTATAGGTATTCGACTTTCGCTGTTTTGTCGCTAGATTTCAACGACGGATTGATAATGCCTTATCCCTTTGTCTCATAATGTCTCATAACGCTGAACAAATCGTCAACGAGTATGGGTTGTGATGGGTCAAGGCAGTTTCGGTTTCGAACGTTTGGATTATCAGAACGGAATCAAAAAGAAATTTCTGATTCCTTATTTCTGATTCTGATTCCTGTTGTTTATAGACCATTATGAACTATTTGAAAAAATCTAAGAAAATTATAGAAAATTAAAAAATTTAAATATTGAAACAATTAGAAAAATAAGAAATGCAAGAGAGGCAGTTCAGAATGTTAGACACATTTTGAAAAATACTATTAAAAACTGTGAAAAGATGCTAGAAAAAATTTAAAAATATAATGAAAA
>UYYG01001279.1:0-19712 GCA_900625125.1 Dracunculus medinensis
CTTATAGGGCCAGACAGATCCAGATATGTGGGACGTTGAGTCACATAGGCTTTCCTACAGTAAATCCAAAGATGTTAGCAACTGTGATCGTGGCTGGTTTCTGCTCTGAGAGGTTGCTGTGATTTGTCAGGTCTTGCAGCCATTTTGCATTGGTGTTATGAATCTTCTATTTCTTCCATATATTCTTCCAGTATTGTATAGTTTCTGTCGTGTTGCTGCATTGAAGTTACCATATTACTGCAGTGAAGTTAAGAGTATACATTGGATGGTTCCGTGGAAAACAGGACATTTATCATTTTAGGCCAGTGATTTAAGCCTTCGTTTAAGAATCTTGACCAGCATTTTGAGAATTAGAGTGGCTGTGGCGTACACTAATTCATCATTTCTATTATAGTGGTAGTAAGAATTTTTGCAAAGGCTCTATTTGCATCCTCGATTATATTATCTGATGGTGCATCACTGAGCTTCCTGAGTCGGTCTCGACGGTTATTTACAGTCATTTTATTCATAATTTTCTTTCTCATGTCAACTGCTTTACTTTGCAACGAAGATATTGGACGGTAATTTCCAGCTTCCCAGCTTGTTGTGTGTACATCTCTTCATTTTTTTTTTGAAAATCCATGGCATAAACATATAAATATATGTGCCATTCATCAGATGGCATTGTGAGATATTAGTATTAGTATACTTATTTTCTAATTAATCATACCTTGACGGAAAAAGGACAATTTCGGCCGTGAATAAAAATATTTATTAAAATTATAGTTACGATAATAAGAGTAGTGATAATAATAGTTATTTAACAGATTCGAAGTAAAAGCGATTTTAGTTAAGGAGAGTAGTTATTTAACAGATTTGAAGTAAAAAGCGAATGTAATTAAAGAGAGTAGCTATGACCGAAAAAAGGGTGAATTAAGACGCGAATCGATTGTCAATCCTCCAAAACGCCAACACTGCTGGTTTAGAGTGTTCCATTGCCCATCTGGGTGGTTCTTACAAACATTCAAAATATACCAAATTTGTTTATTTTTATTCAAAAGAAAATATTTTCATTATTGGTGTTTTTGATTTATTAATAAGGTGCTTTACAAATTAACTAATAAATGTGTGAACAAAGGAAAAGAAAAAACAATTTTATGTGATTTGCATATTGTTGATGTAAAAAACTTTGTTAAAAATTTGTTGTTTTTCTCTTTTTTGAATTTTAAAAAGGTTTCATGAATTCTTACCGTATTATTATTATTATTTTATTTCTTACTTTCGGTCGTTTCCGATATACCTTTTCTCCACAGTAAGAAATGTCTAGGATTTTAAAAGGATTTTTTTTCTCATCTTTCCTTCTACCGCTGATGATTCAGTATTCTTTCCGGATTTTTTTGGGAATCTTCAAAAATTTTTTTTCAGAATTGCCTTGCGTCATCTAGTGCGTTTTTACGATCATGTGTAGTTACTGCAGTTAAATTCCTCATTGTGGGACGCAGTTTGAAAATTGATGAGCTGCTTCAGTCTGCGATGTCCGATTTCCTTGCAACCATAGGTGATCCTGATCTTAATGTGCGTCGAGTTTCACTTATTGCGCTAAATTCAGCTGCACATAATAAGCCAAGAATGGTATTTTTTTATTACATTTTTCGATGCTCAGGTCGCATAAAATTTGGTAAATTTGGTTTAAAGGCTTTCAAACATGTGTTTTTAATTCGATTCTTTGATTATTTTTCTTCATTTCATTTACCTTTCTGCTATTTTCTTACCAACATAGGAATTCAACACTCAAATGAATTCCATCAAGTTTTTTTTTCAGATTCGCGATCTTCTTGATAGAATTTTGCCATTATTATACGCAGAAACTGTAGTTAAACAGGAACTCATTAAAGAAGTGGAAATGGGTCCTTTTAAGCACGTAATTGATGGAGGACTTGATCTGCGTAAAGCAGCTTTTGAATGGTTAATTTTTTTTCTATTTTGTTGTCTTATGTTGTTTTTCAGTGATTCTGCTGGAATATGAATTTATTTTAGCATGTATACTTTGTTGGATACTTGTTTAGAGAAACTCGATATTTTTGAATTCATTACATACATGGAAAATGGATTAAAGGTGAACCATTCTTCTTTCTTTTTTTATACTAAATCTTGATATTTTCACATAAACTTCGTATGGGTTTTTACTAATTATTTAATTTTTTTTTCAGCAAAAATTTTATTGTTATTTTATGTATTTTATGTATGTATATGTATGTATTTATATGTATATCGATATATTTTATTAATTTATTTTTAGGATCATCATGATATAAAATTATTGAGTTATTTAATGCTTTCTCGACTTAGTACATTGTGTCCTTCTCAAGTACTTCAGCGGCTGGATCGATTATGTGAGCCACTAAAGGTAAAAGGTGCATTCTATTCTTTCAGTCAGTTTTTCATTGTTATACCATTTGCTGTTTGCATTTAATAGACTTCTTCAATTTCAGGCCCAGTTACAAATGGCTTCAAAACCAAATGCAGTTAAACAAGAGACAGAAAAATTGGAAGAATTGCGTCGTGCTGTGCTGCGCGCTATTATTGTCCTTCAGGTATATTATTTTTCTAATCCAATCAATGTGAAACTTTTTTAAGTAATGATTATCGATCATCAGATTTTCGTAGGGCTCTCTTACTTATATCAAAATTTGTTTACATTTATTGGGAAATATATAGTGTAGTAAAAGAAACTGGTTCATTTTTTTATGAAATTGGAGTATTTTGAATATCATCTTTTCGTTAGATTAGATATATATGTATTTTGCAGCGTGTGCCTGAAGCTGATCGGCATCAGCAGTTCTCTGATCTGCTTTCTCTAATTCGTTCAAACAGTGCTCTTCATTCTTTGTACACTGTTTGTTTTTCTCATTTTTTTGATTCGATTCGATTTTCTGGCATTTTCAAAAGTATTCATATGCATATTTCAGAATATCGAAAGGGATGCTATGCAGAGGTCATATATCACTGATTCTACGATGGAAATTGACTGAAATTCTCATATATATCATATATATCACTGCTTTTGTGATATTCTGAACTAGCATATTGTGTTTTTTGTTCACGTTTCTATATTTTTATAATTCTTGTTTGATTTATTATATTTTAATATTGTTCATTTAATTTATTTTCGACAGAAAATCATTTATTGAGAATATTTATTGAGATCGAAAATTTTTTAAAAAAGGCATTTTTTGTACGAAATTGTTTATTTTTTTTTAAACGATGATTTGGGAATTTTTCTGTGAATATTTGTTGTTGTCTTAAGAAGGTCAATTTTAGATGGTAAACATAAATGTTAGCCTTAAGGTTTTGAATTCCTTGAAAACTGTTGTACCGAAACGTTTGCATTTGAAATGCAGGTTTTAATAAAATTTGTGAATCAGGAAAAAGGCCGATAAGTTATCAAGTTGATAAGATGGGCAGTGGTTATATTAATGCGAACGCAGTAAGAGATAATTCGATAAATTTTTGGCATTAAAACAAATTTTGATGCAGCATTTTGATTTGACTTTTTTTAGGTGAAAATGTTTTTTAACGATGGATCTCCCTCTGCGTTGCTAACAATTGACATTTTTTCTAATTTTGCGATTCGCATAAAAGTTTTCGTTTAGTGTTGTTTTCATTCAGTATTAATATATAGGTAAGTAATATTTTAATGAATAGTAATAAAAAATTTGTTTCATTTTTTTGCGTTGATTTTTTAAATTTCTTTCGAGGAGGTCCGAGGTAGATTATCTAAGTTTTTATAGAAAAACAGGTTAGGCCCGAAGAAATTCGATCAAATGATCAATTGAAGAATTTCCTGCTTTTTTCGTGGGAAAATTATTCGATATGCGCTGAAAATTTTATTGGTTTAGTTTGACGATAGGAATTACGACAAGTTCGTTTTTGTAGACTTTTGTTTTAATGGTTTTATGGATTAAATTTCGAAATTGGAACTTCATCATTGGTTGAGTTCCGTGTCGCTCAGTTGAGAATTTAAAGAATTTTCGTTTCCTAAGGGATAAAATAGGTTTTTTAATGATATCTGCGGAATATCTTTTGCAGATTGTAAGGTGTGAAAGCGCGATCAGTTTGGTTGAGAATATAGTGAAAATACAGAAACGTTCGCAAAAAAGAATTTATGGTGAGTTACAGATTGAAACTGCTGTTGAGATTTATATTTTTTCTATAGCGCCTAGTAGTTCTGGTTTTCTTCATTTTTCTGCATTAGGTGTCTGCCAGAAAGTCATTTGAAGGCAGAGGTGCAAGTGGATATTTGGCACCAAATGGGTTTGGTAAAATTTGCTCCTTTCGTTAGAGGCCTAGAAACTGGACCATAATGCTCGGAGCTGATAATTGGCGCAACCGTTCGGCTGCATTATCCATTCAGGATTATTCTCGTCCGGAATGCATTTTTGTATTTTTGATTAATATTTTCAATACCTATAGAATATTTTTGGTTAGCGATTAATTTTGCTTGTTTTCTAAAATCATCTTCAGAATAAAATATGGAATAATTTTTGTTCAGATTTTCTGATTTACATTTACATTTGCCAATCCGATCGAATGGATATGCTCAGGTAGAAATTTTTGCATTATTTCCTGCGAAATATGTGTTTTAAATGAATGAATAAAACAAAAAATTTTTGCATTAGTTGCATTTATTGTTAGAGTCTTTGATAAATTTTCTGAATTTTCCAATTTTCTAATTTAATCTTCCATTTCCCTCTCTGCAGAAGTAAATCTGTCTTTTCGAAACTTCTGGTGATCCATCCGTATTTCTTTTGCCGAGTGCCTTCTTCCTAAAAATATTTTTAATTTGGAATATTTCATATGAAACTATTCTGCAGCCGTGATTATAGGTGATAACATTTGGATGTGAATCGATCTATCTATATTAAGTTCGCTAATATTATTACCAGTGTATCAGTTATACAATCTAAGAAATCAAGAAGATAACTGAAAATTATTATAGCAGTGCTTTTTTTTCTAATAATACGCATCGATTTTTTAAAAACATTGTAAAACATTTATCTTTTAACATTTATCTTTCCTGCTTTCTGAGGTGGTAAATTAGTAATGTTGCAGATTTCTGACGCGATTTCTCGTTGGTGTACTGTTGCAGATCCCCGTGTTCTATATAATTTTTCCATTTATTGGTTTCTTTTTTCCAACTGTAACGCAGCATTTATTTTTTTTAAATTTCAGTTGGTTTTTTGCGAATTTTATTCCATTTTCTAACATAAAAATCTTTAAAAAAAGTATTACATTTAATTTTCTGGTATTTTCGGATTACCTATAGTCAAATGCACTTTTTGTGGTGCAGT
The DNA here is from genome assembly GCA_900625125.1 of Dracunculus medinensis. Taxonomy (NCBI): domain Eukaryota; kingdom Metazoa; phylum Nematoda; class Chromadorea; order Rhabditida; family Dracunculidae; genus Dracunculus; species Dracunculus medinensis. The sequence continues at coordinate 5,331 of UYYG01001279.1, forward strand.
GGAATGTTTTTTTCGAATATTGGAACAATATTTCCATATTTTTCATTTGCTGATCTTCGAAATATTATTTCACCAGACTTTTTCCATGATTTTCCAGTTAAAATTCCGTTTTTGAAATATGATAATCTTTCGAATTTTGGTATTCGTTCAATTGGTCGTAATTTTTACATAAATGAGGCAGATGGGGTTCGCATTGGATGTTGGTTTGTATTACTATTTTTTGCAAATAAATTTTTCAAAAACAGATCCATTAAAAGCACTATATCATATAAGATTTACAGTTCGACCGACTTTTACTATCTATATGATCCTTTTGGTATGGTACTCAATGCAGATATAATCCGATTTTTACAGATTCATTTATCTCACTTTACAGGCACATTCTGCCTGACTTCGTCACTTCTAATATGAATAGTTCGTTGTCATCAGGTGAAATGGAGGAATTATTGAGGACATTAACATTCCCTGTGGTTATTTACTTGCATGGGAATTCCTTTGATAGGTAATTTCTAATGCATGGTTGCACATGGTTGTTCGAGATGTTTTAGAAACATTCAAGGATTCAAGAGTTGTATTAAGTGAAAATAAAAATTAGAAGTGGATTATATTGCAGGTCTCGTGCACACCGTTGCAAGATGTACAATGTATTATCAGCTCTTAATTTTCATATTTTAGCAGTTGATTATCGAGGTTGGATTTTCTGACAAGTTTTCGGAATATTCGGATTGAGATCTTTGCTTTTTCAGGGCATTCTTAAAGTGAATTTTCCATCTCTGCAGCCTTAAATACAAGAGAGACCACAAGTTCCACTGTTTTTTATGTGTGTTTGAAAAAGTGAAGAAATTTTGAAAGAGCAAAACGTCTTTGTTTGAATATTTTGTTAAGGATATGGTGATTCAAGTGGATTTCCTACTGAAGTTGGCGTAATTCAAGATGTAAAAGAATTGTATAAATATGCTCGAAAATTTGTTGAAAAAGAAAGAATATATATTTGGGGACATTCCATGGGGACTGGGTATTTTTTTCCTTTGCGTTTCCTTGTTTACCCTTAAAAAATTCATTTTTTCATTTCCTTAAGTTTCATTTATATGGCTTTTTTCATCCATGCGTAAACTTAAATTGCTTTAAAAAATTGCTTTTTTTTTTATCTTTTGTTGCATACGAAATTTCAGGGTAGCATCAGCCGTAGCCATGGAACTTAGTGAGGTTGGATCGGCTCCTGCCGGGCTTGTTCTTGAATCACCATTTAATAATTTGCGCGACGAAATACATAATCACTGGCTTTCGACTCCTATACGACACTTGCCTTGGTTCGATCAAATTATTATTGATCCGTTAGAATATTCTGGTCTCAAAATGAGCTCGGATATACGCATTACTAGGTTCTATTTGTATCTTGTTATCAGTGAATTTGAATCATAATGTATTTATTTTAGATCGAATTGACAAATTTACAGAGTTTTGTGTCCTATATTAATTCTTCATGCTGCTGATGATAGAGTTATCCCTGTAGGCTTAGGAAATCGTCTATACAAAGCTGCCTTATCTGCTGGTCGTGAAGCCACTTATATCGAATTTGAATCAAAATACCACTTCGAGCACAAATATATTTACAGATCTAAAGAGTTGCCATCGATCATTAAGTAAGTCGTCCAATGTTTTTCCTGTTTCGATCATTCATATTATTCTGCGGAAATTTCCTAAACATATTCCAAGTTTCATCCAAATATTAAAAAAATAATTCTCAGGAAAATGCGACACATCCATCTAAATGTTCACGTTTCATTGATTTTTTTCTATTGTCCTTGGACCCTCGAAGGACCACAACCACATGTTGAGAGCCACATGCTCAGATTAAGATGTTTGCTTAGTGTATGGGTTTGTGTATGTCGAAAAAAACATGATTATTTTATTCTAAACATTTGGAATTAATAAATTTTAGCTTGTCCTTTTGGAACTGGTTGGTTCTCCATAAAACCTATTATTATATTCCTTCCCTTGAAAATTCCTTAAACCCTATTAAATATCCGAATCCGAATCCTTCCAAAGCTCTGCTTTGATTTTTGTCATAATCGGTTAATAACGTCATTTTAAATTCTTTCCTATTTTCTTTTCTTAACGCTTGGAAAACAACGAAATTAATTTTCGCTATGGCTATAAATCATAAAATATCAAGGTATAATTCGATAGTAACATAGAGTGCTGAAGAAGAACATGGAGGAAGAAAGAGGTAGAATGATGGGTGAATAGTTTTGATTTTGCGAGTGTGAAAACAGTGTGGCTTAATGATCCGAAAATGTTGAGGGATTATCAATGGGTATACTTGGAATTGAAGGCGATTATGTTCATCATATAGTCCTTCGCCACTAAAATGTGATACATGCTTCCAGTGAACAGGTTTAAGGAAATGTGTGACATGTATTTAATAAACTATATTTCACCTTTCGTGCTTTTAATTAATTCATGATTTGTCTGTTGCATTGTTGTTTAGAAATAAATTTATTCTCGTTTATCAGTCGTTTTTTTCTCAGCAAATGCAGTTCTAAGGATTGTGTGAATTTATATTTTTTTAGAAATTTCTCCGAGAAGTGCCAAAGTAAATTTGGTAGTTTTGCGCCATTCAAGGATGCTCATCAGTGATTAATTTTTTCAAGTTGCGCAAATTGTTTACCACTTAATTTTTTGTCGTAATTTTTGCTTTAATTGTGAAATTTTCGAGCTTTGATTGTATTTTATAAGAAACTTTTGTTTTTTTTAAAGATTGGTTTGTCATATACCTCGATTTCTAATATCAGATATTTTTTCTTGATTATTCGATATCCATCAACAAAGAACATTTTTGCAAAATGCATGCTGTGCTTACTGAAACTGTTTTACTGTTTATTTTACGAAGTTCAGATAAATTCAAATATAGTTTCAATAATCGTGTATTGTGCATTTAATAAACGTGTTCTTCCTCGAAAATCAAACACAACTTTTCTTGTGGATAGTTCAAAAAGTAGGGTAGAATCTTCCACCAGAGAATAAGAGAAAAAGAGGCACAAGTAAATCCTCACCCTTAATAACGTGTTCAGTGGCAATTTCGTTCTCCTGAGGGACAGAGTCTAAGCTATTTATCCTCCGAAGTAGAATAATAGGAATTTTTCCCACATATGCAACACAAAAAAACTGTGGGATGGAGGAAAAATTAAAGTGGTTCAGTGGTTGTTCTCATTCCTCATTCCTGAACGCCGACGTTTCCTTGAAGGAGACAAATCTGTCTTTCAAAAACTACGCTGACATTCCATCTTGACTTGTATCACCAAGCGACTTCAAGCAAAATTTGTCTGGCCCGGCAAATCAACAAAGCAAGCCTAATCAAAAATTTTATCGGAAAAAAAAGTGGACTGGAGATTTAAGATTTTCCAGAAATGATTCAAAAACAGAATGAAAGACATTGTTGTCAAGAAATGAATAAAAATAATAAATGCAAGTTCCTGTTATATTCCAGTGACTAAAAAAAAAAATTTGGCAAAATGTCGAGGATGCGGATTTTTCGAATACTAACTATGTTAATTGCTATAAAATATGAAAGAATGTGTTAGAGTACGGGGAACTTATGTTCATAATCGAAAAATAATGCACTGTTCAAAGCTTATGCCTATCTCTTGATAATCATCTAATAACCTGGTAGTAGGTATGCTAATGATAGTGGAGGCCTTGAAATCAAAAGAATTTTTCTAAATTAATTAAAAAGAAACGAATATAGCCACTGAATACGATAAGACTCTGGTCATAGTTACATGGAACGTCAGAACGCTTGTGGATGTTTGCAGTCAAAGGGTTGTCGCCCACACCTTCAATGTAATGTGCATTTCCTTTGCTCATAGAAAGATTAATTTGAGAATTTATTGTACCTCACGGTACAACAGATCCATTGGCATGATGGGTGTTTCGGATGGAATGATAGATTGTCATTTCCAGATGGTTTGAAAAAAAATTTCAAAAAATTCATTTCTTGAGCGATCCTTTCTGTTCCATTCTACCATCCTCTTACTCTATTTCTGGAGCTTTAAAATTTGATGCAAACAATTAAGCTGTTTCTTTTGAATTTTAGAATAAAGAATTACAAATAAAAATAAAGAATAAAATAAATTATAAACAAATTGTATTAAATTAAATTATAAATTATATACATATATATATATATATATATAAAATATTTTATATATATTTTATAATACATATACATATTTTATATATATATATATATAAAATTTTTTCCCTTATGGGTGGCTGTAATTACTCTCAATCTCGATTCCTCAGCCAGAAACCTGGGAGACTAAGGGTTCTGCGCAGTATTTTAGCTGTTCCTAATAGTGTACTCTTCTGGATAGAGATCCCTGATGTTGTCCCTGGAATCTGCTGAAGTTACATTTTTAATTTAGAGATTACACTGCCAAGTGCTCCAATTATCACTTTATCCATATCTGCTTCTGGTGAGAACAATGCGTCGCTTTGGCATATGCCATCCTTGATAGCCACTAGTGCAAACTGTTTTGAGTTAAATTCAATTGTCGTTTTCCACAGTCCCATTGAGTTCTCAATGAACATCTTTAGGATCATTTCGACTTCTTATAGGGCCAGACAGATCCAGATGTGTGGCATATGTGGGACATTGAGTCACATAGGCTCTCCTACAGTAAATCCAAGCTGTACCCAAATTGGTCTGACGCAGTTTTGAGTCTAGAGCGACTGCCTTATTTACAGGTATTTGGAGCCTCTGATGTTATTCCCAATGCCTTTTTGAATTTCACTCATATAATGGCTCATATAGTCATGGAACTTAATGGCTATGATGCCTGACAGAACCGTTATTAGTTTCTTTAGCCAGTAGCTATGAATCATATCCCGACTATGTGCTGTCTAATTTTTCACATTTTTAAGTCGCTGTTAGATGTTAGCAACTGTGATCGTGGCTGGTTTCTGCTCTGAGAGGTTGCTGTGATTTGTCAGGTCTTGCAGCCATTTTGCATTGGTGTTATGAATCTTCTATTTCTTCCATATATTCTTCCAGTATTGTATAGTTTCTGTCGTGTTGCTGCATTGAAGTTACCATATTACTGCACTGAAGTTAAGAGTATACATTGGATGGTTCCGCGGAAAACAGGACATTTATCATTTTAGGCCAGTGATTTAGGCCTTCGTTTAAGAATCTTGACCAGCATTTCGAGAATTACAGTGGCTGTGGCGTACACTAATTCATCATTTCTATTATAGTGGTAGTAAGAATTTTTGCAAAGGCTCTATTTGCATCCTCGATTGTATTATCTGATGGTACATCACTGAGCTTCCTGAGTCGGTCTCGACGGTTATTTACAGTCATTTTATTCATAATTTTCTTTCTCAACTGCTTTACTTTGCAACGAAGATATTGGAAGGTAATTTCCAGCTTCCCAGCTTGTTGTGTATACATCACTTCATTTTTTTTTGAACTTCATGGATTTGGGAGGAGCACAGAATTAATCCCTATCCAACTAAGAAAGTAGTTTCCTCTTTCTTATGTTGAAGCATTGAACTACTAATTGCTTCTCAGTTAGTGTAGACGTAGGTCATTTTTCCACAATACTTTCATATGTTTCATATAACCCGTTTGATTAGGTTTACTATTATGGTAGCATTACATCAGTTCCAGATTACTTTGTCTCCTCCATGTAAAGTTTGTTCTAGCATCCCTTTTAACGCCAGATTGCTCTGATTCCACAGCAACTGGCGTTGTTCCATTAGCCCACTTGTCATCAGATAATTTGGTCCCTCAGCCTCTGACGTGGATCTTGTTAATCCGTGCGACGTCCGAGCCATGGCTCCAGTATGTGACACTGAGATAGGGCAGTAAGCATTAAAGGAGTCCTGCCTAAAGATCCTATCGGAAAGGTAGAGGCTTTTGGCTGTGATTCGAACCAAAACATTGTTTTTTTTATGTCCTTTGCCGATCGTCTGCCTTAAAGGTACAGTAGTGATTTAATCATCACGCCAAACCTGTTGCATATATATATATATATATATATATACATATACTCACTACTATATTACTGAAGAAGCTACAAATACCAGCTGCTCATAGATAAGGCAGTCGCTCTAGACTCAAAACTTCGACAAACCAATCTGATTACAACTTAGATTTACTATAGGAAAGCCTATGATTCAATGCCACAAATATCGAACTCTGAATGTCTGGCTCTATACAAAGTTAAAAGGATCCTAAAGTCGTTCATTGAGAACTCAGTGAGACTGTGGAAAACGACGCTTGAATCCAACTCGAAACAGCTCACACAAGTGGAAATCAAGTACGGCATAAACTATGGTGATGCATTGGCTCCCTTACTGTTCTGCTAGGCTAAATTTCCTCAGTCAGATTATCACCAGAATCGGATATGGATACAAATTCAACTACCACCAACTATCTTCTCAACATGGATGACATCAAGTTATATGCAAAAAGTGAACGAGATATTGACTCACTCATCTATCTAATTGAAATTTACAGTAAGGAGATTTGGATATTATTCGGATTAAAAAGAAATATGGCCGCAAGGCAGTGAAGAGAGGAAAAGTAGCAATGATTAAGGGTGGACTTGCCATCAGGAAATAAAGCGGACATATAGGTTAGCTACAAGTACCTTGGTATTCCACAGTCACACGGTAACCAAGATGTGGAGACAAGGAAGACTGTAACACCTAGGTATCAATCACTAAAGGACAAAACAAATCTTGAAGAGCCAGTTGAAAGGGAAGAATGGGAAAAATCCCTATGATAAATATCTATGCCCCGCCAGTCATCAAGAAAGCAGCTAGCAACGTAACATGGACAAAGGAAGGCGTGAAGACCCCTGATATATAGACCAGGAGACTCCTCACAATGCACTTATATTTCCACCCCATGTCCAATACTCAAAGGCTGTACAACAGTTGGAAAGAAAGCGAGTGACACCTGGTGAATGTAAAAGCCACCATCTTGAATGAAACTCGAAGTATTTAGAAATATAGCAAGATGACGACATCAGAGGATGAACTGCTGAGAGAATGTTTGATGCATCAACGATCAAGGAGAGGAAATACCATGGCAAAGCCTTCCTCCATGGATTGCACCATCGGCAGATAGCTGAGAAATTCTACCAGTGGCTGGAAAAAGCTGGACTAAAAAGGCAACACTGAGGCATGATCATAGAAACACAGGAGCAAGCACTAAGCACCACAAAAGACAGGATTCTAGGAGCAGTTTTGCGCAAAAATGCCTCAAAAACAGTCCAACATATAGTGGCATGATGTACAATGCAAACAGGAAAAGCATACACTGAAAGGCACTACCAAGTAACTGGCTTTATTTACAGGCATATATGGCTTAGAATGTCGTATAACCAGATAAGAGATTCCCCAGAAAACCATAAAGAATAAACCGGCAAATACCCTGCGGGACTTCTCTATCCAAATAGACGAATAATTGTTGGCCAATCAAGTAGATACCAGGTAAGAACCAGAAATCAACACTGGTGCCATAGCTGGCCAATCAAGTAGACACCAGGTAAGAACCAGAAATCAACACTGGTGCCAAAGCGTCAAGTGACAGAGACAAAGAAAGGAATATGAGAAGTTAGAGAAATACCAAGAGGCGAAAGAGGAACTAGAGAAGATGTGGAGAGTAAAGACCGAAGTAATTCCAGTGATAATTGGAACACTTGGTGCTTTGATCCCTATGCTAGAAAAGAGGCTTAAGCAGATTCCAGGAACAACATCAGAGATCTCTGTTCAGAAGAGTGTACTACAGCTAAAATATTGAACCCTCCCATGCCTTTGGTGTATATGATAATAATTAAAATATCACTTCGGCGATACAGGAAATTATTACATATTTCATATATTTGATTGTATGACAATATTGGACTGAAGGAAATTGATCCTCTCACTGGAACTTAAATAGTTAATTTTATGTAAAGTGAGAGAAGCTGTAGACAGTGCTACCAAAGGGAATGTAACAAGGATAAAAAATAAAATTTGGCTCATTTTTCCACTTGTAGAATGAGTAAATGCTGACTGTTGTCCGGGCACTTTACGTAATCGGAGATGGATATAGTCCGAAGGCCAAGGAGAATTAAATCAACGGATCGCAAGATATGAATTGGGTTTTCGTCTAAATAGCGTAATGGACGCAGATTAACTATATTTTCGGTTTCTACTATTAGGGTTTTTAGATGCTCTTCAAATAACAACTTCTCGCCGATTGAATGAGCTTTTGACGATGGCAATTAATCTTTCATAAATTCCGCCTTGCCATGATGCTCCGGATGTGATGAATGTCCAATTGATGTTGGAATCAATCCATTTTGATTTGATTAATTTAGCTGATGATTCAAAATTGGTTGCATTATGGCTTAGAATTAGAATTTAGCTGGTGATTCAGAATTGGTTGCATTATGGCTTTGAGCGGACCCCATCTCATGATAAATCTGCGGAATGCATCTGCGGTATGCACGAAGCCATCAGCGGACGGATTGAAGATTACATCTAAATAAATGGCTCTTGTTGAAAGGCAGGTGAACAGGTGAATAAGATGATTCATTTCCTTTCGGTGAAATTTTGTGATTTATAGGCCCAAAAAGATCGACAACAACTGATTCGAAAAGATGAGAATGTTGGATATTGCAGTTTGGAAGGTTTGGCACGTCTGGCAATCTGAATGATTTAGCAGTCCACTTTTTGCATACCATGCAATATTTGTTAATGGTTCTTTTGACCGACCTTTAGGAATTCCAAAAAAGCAATCTGAGTTGATGTGGAGTACCACAATGGACGTTACTGACATGATAATGTTATAATGCAATTCTGTTAACCTGTTTAATCTTGGAAGAAAAATTATCTTATTTGGAACTCTTCCGAAGGATCGGAAGAAAATTCATCTTGCTATAACTTCCATTTTAAAATATCGTCCATGGATATGTATTTTGTGATTGAACTTGTCCAAACAGGAAAATGTTAACTAACTGGATGTCAGAGAGTGATTTATTTTTCAGCAATAATGGCTTCCTGCTTTTTAAGTGATGAGTTTTAAGAATTTCACAACTTGAACCGCTGTACTGAGAATCTTCGTCCATTGGTTAAATCTTGGAGTATTGATGAGGGTCCCATGGTTATGTTTGAACACAATCGGAATTGTATTTTTCTTTGAAAAATTAATGACAGCTAAAGTATTGTGTTGGTCATAAAGGGTTTTATAAGTTTTTGGCCACGAAAAGAGTCGGCCAACTTTTTTCGTTTCGTTTTGTGCAGGCCAAGCCAACATAATTGGTGGTTAATTAATGAGAATATAGCGATTCCTTTTGTGACTAAATCAGCTGGATATTCCATTGAAAGGACATGTAAAAATAAAATGAACATGTTGGACTTTACGAATTTCTAATAATCGATTTTCAGCATGTCGTTTCCTTTTGTGGTGTTTGTTAATCCAATCTAGAACGGCTTTGTTGTTAGTCAAAGGTACTGAATAACATTGCAATCAAGTTGTAGGCCATCTACGACAAAGGTTAAAAATTTTGTTCCAACCAGGACTGCAAGGAGCTCAAATCTTGGTACTGAAATAGCTTTGATTGGAGACAATCTAGATTTGAAAGGTGAACTGTAGGACAAGTGTTGGAATTATATAAAAAATATATCACTGCAGCATAAACCTTGGTGGAGGCATCCGCGAAGCAGTGAAGTTGAATCATGTCCTTAATGTTGTAAAGAGAATCATCGGACGATGCAGACGAATTGTACAAGGTCCCAATTGTTTGGAGATAGAAGCCCATTCCGTTTGGGAGTTAGGTTGTAATTTATGATCCTAACCATATTTCAATCTCCAAAAGAATTGTAGGAATAATTTGAGAGGTAGAACAACTGGAGATAATATGCCGAAAGGATCAAAGGATTGCTGCTATAAATTGAAGAATTTTTTTCTTTGAATCCAAGACGTTGGTTGGCGGATGGATATTCCAAATGAATGCGTCGTCATGGGCATTATAAGCTATCCCAAGGATTTTTTACTGAAACTTGGCGCTCTCATTGACTGCAGGGTTTTTATCCGATTGCTCAATGTGTGATTTATTTCTTTGCTATTTGAGATGCGAATGTTCATCATTGCTTGACTAAAAATTGTTTTAAGTTGTTTGTAGGATTGGATGGTTATTTGTTGATCATCAAATGTTAGGAAAACGTTGTCAACATAAAATTATTGTCAATTAACTCCAAATAAAATTTGATTACTGCCGCTAAGAGGAAAGGACTATAGTTGAGTCCAAATGGAACTCGAATAAATCGATAGGTTATGAGATTATCATCTGATGGTGATTGGAATTCTTTAGCCAAAGGAATTTTGTGACATCTCTTGTCGTTGAGGCCAATCTGAAGAAAACGTTTTTCTAAATCACCCATTAAGAGAAATTTTCCTTTCCTTAGCCTTAAGAGCACTGCGACTAATTGAGGAATGAAGAATGTACCTTTATAAAGTTGGTCGTTTAGCACATGGCATTTTTCATTATTGGCTGAGGCGTCAAAAATAATTTATAGTTTTGTTGTTTGTTTGGTATTATTATTGGTGGGTGCGGGATGTAATAAGTCAAGTTTTGTGACTCCATTGGAACCTTTTCAATAATGGACTCCTGTAATGCATATATTTTACGGTTTCCACAACCGGATAAAAACATCACATGGATCCATCCACCTATGCTCAGATACCGCCTGCACTAACATATTTTATTATTTGCTAAACTATGTAATGGATAGTGTCAAAAGGGGGGAGGGCCAATCAAGACTTGAAGTGATACAGAAAGATTTTAAACGTAGGTGTACCATCGATATAAGGGCTTAGACGATGGGAAAAAGGAGTGGCTTCTATTACTGTCGACGATGGCATCAGACCGCGCAGCTTGGAAGCGTCTTACTCTTGTAGCTGTTGGAGCCTAGCCAGTAATGGTGAGAGCTGTGAGAAGAAAAGAAGAATAGACAGTTAGACTGATTCATTTTGAATAAAACCTTTGGCCACATCCAAGCAGTATGTAAGTTCTTCTAAAAGCAACTTGTTATCCTTCCATATCTCAAAAATAAATATATTTAAGCAAACAACCTTTGCTATCGCATAATTTTGACATAATTTTGGAATGTATTCGTGGGAATTTATTCCAAATTAATATTAGATCGGAATACTTATGTCCATTGTTATGGGGGGTATAGGATACAAAAACTTTTATAACCCAACCGTTTCTGCTCCATAATCTATCCCCACAGCAACGATTTACTTATCAGTCTTATCGCTGTTTCTGCCGATGCTGAGGTTCTACTCCCCATACGAGTAAAAATTAAACCTATCCAAAAATCCGGGTGATGCTACCGACTCATCTGTACTTCTATAGCCAAGGAACTCTTTGCAATATCTAGTATGGCAAGTCAGAGGAGTGAGCTTAACCAGTAACGGTGAGGGTTCTTAAAAAAAATTGTTATTCCTCCTCGCCTTGGAATAAGATAGCAAATGGTTTTCCTAGAGACTAGTTTTCGAGTTTGGTTGTAAGAACATAATTTGGCCTTGAAGCGTTATTTAGGAATAAATTTCGAAGAGATAAATTTCGAAATAAGATCTATTTCATCAAAAAAGAGCTACTTATGAAAATTTTTTTAGTATTTGGAGTTTCATTAGGAACAGGGAGTGCCCATAACAAGTGAACAGTTTTATGCGAACATTTAGCTCTTAAGATATTGAAGATAGAGTAATCCTGTGGTTAGACATTCTCCACCGGAATTGCTCGATTAACTTCATTGGCGAGGTATATATGCATCATCTTCCTCTCCATTTGAGAACAGTTGTTTGCAGCCCTTACGGATCCTGAATTGCTTTATCAGAATGAATATGAAAATTTTATTTATAAATTTTGTAGAGTTGCTGCGTTATATTAGCGCACTGTCATTAAAGAGGTGAAAAATAATAACAAATATTCCATCTTCCCGAATACACCTGCTGTTTAACAAAGGGATGTCAGCCAATAGCTAAAAATAAGTTTTCAACCAAGGATTTACCTTTTTCTGTTATAATTATGGCTTAATATACTTACACTTATGTACCTTAAATGAATCCTTGAAATTCGTTTATATAACGAAACGGAGTGTTCGCCTCAGAAGAAAAAGATCTGAATCTTCAATTACATGTGATTTAGTGTTGCTACATTTGGTGTCACTACTTTCAACATATTCGACTGTGGAGATACGACCATGTGGACTGGCAAAAGTCGACTGCAGAGTTAGCGAACGAAAAGAGAGTGCATTGGAAATAGGCTACAATTGGGTATGGAAAGATTAATAGATCTTATTAACAGAAAAGACTGTTGTGGAACTTTGGGAAGATAATAACAAGAAAGTAATCAGTTTGGGGAAGATTTCACAAAGAATGGTAAGTTTAAGGGATTTCAAATGGTTTCAATTCAGCGAACGAGATGTCGCACGCAAAACGATTTCTAGAGAGTACACGCAGAGTGCAACAAAAGGGGACAAAGGGACTGATCATGTTAGAGCACCACATCGGAGTTGACATATTACATGAGAACCTAAGGAGGTGCTAAGGGATGCTTTGAAGTCGTGTGGCAAAAGAATGGACCGTGGCCTTGAACATGGCTGTTCAAGTAAGCAGCAGTCGAAAACCATTTCACCACCACGCTAAGGAACCACTCATAGGGAGATGGCCATTGGAATGCTCCGACAAAAATGCACTTTGATTCAGATGCAGCTGCGCCAGGAGAAATTTTATCCACTGCTTAGCAATTCGTATAATAGAATACATGTCTGATTAATGGCAATTTTCCAACACTCCGTGCAACTTATGGTACTTCACCCCTACCTCCACATCCTCTGCAGGAAACGCAACCCCACTTAACATTAACCTCGATCTTAATTTTTGTCAACCTTGTGCCTTACATTTTTCAAAATTTTCTTTTTAGAACCATTCAAAATTAAAAGTAGCAAATATTGCAGCTGAACATTAATTACTGTCGATCGATAAAATCAGCGTTGCTTCATGAAGTTTTCGCCGTTTTTGTTTTTTTACGAGTATTTATTTAATTTAGCTAATTTTTGGGTTATTTGTGAGTAATATTTCATTAAAAAGCTGTGGTAATAAGAAAAATGGTGATTTCATCATTGGTGGGTTCATTTTTACGTTAATTGTAGAGTTTTCCACATAACTTTTACCGGTTCAGTAGTCTGAATGGATTTCTCAGCTGCCGCTAATTCCCGTCTTTTGCTTTCTTTGCATATAGCTTCGCACAGTTTCCGGATTATTCCATACAAAAATTTGCACGCGAAGTTCCCAAAAAGATTTTTTTCGCTGTGCATTTGCGATTTTTCATTGGTTTTGAAGCATCATACGCAGTAAAATGTAGGTGTTGGCATTGAGGATCACTCAGCTTTATATATATTTCCTAATAAACGAAAATACACTGAAACGTTTTTTAGCTAATAGAAACGATTCGAGTGAAACTTCGTAGAATATGCATTGTGAAAACACTTCGTATTACCTCGGCCAACAGTTCCTTTATTTGTGCGTACGAATCAGTAGTGCTTATCAAGACTACTCACTGTGGGAAAATTAGTTAAGTTAATCGAAGGTCTGCATAAATACGCCGTATAAATCCTAAGTTTCCATGGAGTTGCAAGTCAGAAGTAAACCTTCTTCTAAATGCTTTCACTATTACTGGCTCCTCTGGCTACAAGAATAAGGAATTTTCAAGCTGTTCAATCCGATGCCATCGTTGTAAGTGAGAAAAGCTATTCCTTTTTCCTATCGTCTAAGTCCATATATCGCTGGTCCATATATCGGTTCATTTTTTCCTGACTGTATCAATTTAGGTTTTGACTGGCCCTCCTTGCTTTTGACGCCAACCATCACACGGTTAAGCAAATAACGAAATATGCGTCCGTTAATGTGTTGGACGACGGAGAATGTGCCCTAACCAGCGAAGGCGACGCTTTGTGATAACATTAATAATACAGATGGTAACTGAGTGATAATGGGTACAATCATGTGCGATTTTGTCCGCTCGATGGATCCGTAAAGTGTATGTGTGAAATGAGTGGTCAAAGATTGATAGCTTCTTAATCTTTCACTCTCTTTGGCCATGTTACGCAGCTACATAGCAAGATCGAGCGAATTGCAGCTATATAGACACGGTTACTGTTTTTATAGTGGTTTCGCGACGGCTCCATAAAGATTTCGCCAATCGAAAGAACATTTCTAGCTGCCCAAGCAGCAAAATAAACTTTTTTAATCTTGGTTCACTAAAAGTTAGCAGTGTTGAAAATGTCTGAACAAATGTTTGCGATATTTTGTTC
>UYYG01001278.1:2797-27211 GCA_900625125.1 Dracunculus medinensis
CAATAAGCCAATAATTCAAATACTATAAACAAATTTATTAATAAAATAGAATTTGCCTAAAACCGGAATCAAACATTGATATCACTTTAATATTCGAGAAAGAAAAACCACAAATGATTTTGACATAGAATCGGTAGCTTCCGTGTAGTTCAGTACTTTTCACTTTTTCGTTAACCTTGCAGAATTTTGATTTTTTATCAATTTTGCGTAAAAATTAAATGCCTTTAAAAGCCTTAGGCTATGAACATATGCGCCGCCGTGAAATGTGTAAAATCTTTTTTAGCACCATAAATCGCTGAAAACAACAGCTTTCAGAATTTTGGATAATATTTATGGATGTTTGCTGAGCTTTTTATAGCAATGAAAAGCTAAAGCTAAAGCTTTTGAAATTTTTAGGTGAATTCCCACAGTAGAAGAGCGATGCAAACGATAAACGATATATATTTTGCGAATGTGGACGAAATTCCAGAAAGAAATTCTATTTTTGAGTTCGACTAAGATCATTGGAAAAATTATTGCGCTATTTGATATTTATTGATTGTGGATGACTTGGAAGTGTTTTAATTTCACTAGAAAGTTCTGTTTTGAATAAATTTCATAAAATTCAGATGTACTTTGTTTTTATGGTGATTTATTTGCTTTAAAATAAAGCAAATAAATGCTCACTAATTTTTTTTATAATTATCTGATTTAACTGATAAAAAAACGATGATCATAAATCATCATGAAAATACGGTCAATATTATTGCATAAATTCCGAAATGATACGTTTCTTTGCTGCGAGTTTTTGGTACTTTCGAATAAAAGATAGGGCAAAGAATTTATAAAAAATTATATTGTACTGATATTGTACTTGCAGTGAAGTCATAGAAAGACGAATGCCACATATAAAGGATAGGATAACCCTCTTCACCTGCTTAAATAAAAAAAATGATATTCAAAAAATAAGAAAACCTTGCATTTGACCTTTGATAATTGATATATACGAATTTAATGAGCTGATAACAGTGAAATCAGAGATCAGAGAAAAATAGTTTGAGCAATTATTTTTTTCACCATTTCACTTAAAATTTAAATATTTGGAAGAAATTTTTGCAATCATGCGATTTAGACAAAAACCTTCACATACGATTTTTCAGTTCGTTTCTAGTCTCATTTTTCGGCTTTTCTCTTAGTCCATTTTATTATCCCACTGGCTCAATGAATTGGTGTTTAAGTTCTGCAATGCCGATGTTCATTGGTTCCATTCCTAATTGGAGCCTTTCAGAAATCGGATGATACTACGATCCATGTATTATGGCTCTCTAACAAAATTTCCTTGACCTAACAAGGATGCCAGTCTGGCTCAGTGAAAAATTGCATGCGTTTATAGGACAACAAAGCTATCCGATGTAAATTTTATATTTATTTTTTAGCAAGTAATTTTAATTAATTAATTGGCAGAATGATTTGTCCACTCTAATTACATTTATGTCCATTAATACCATTGTTCTCCATTTGCAATTTCTCAAATTTCTCAAATTCAAATTTTTATAGGCACGAAAGATGATAGCGATTCCAAGGTAAATGGGTTTCCTAAAAAATTAACCCTCAAACCTCAAGTTTACGGCCAAATGAGATATCTCATGAGATTACAACTTTTTTTTCAACGAAAAAAATATGTATCAAAGTCTTTTACTAGTTAATCACTGAAAAATCACACAAACTTCATTCATCTCTTTTGATAGAATCGTTTTAATATCTGACAATGTGACAATGAGGAATTCAGTCTGATACTGATAATGGTGACAACGGCTTGCGAAACGTGTGAACAGCGCAATAGTCTTTTTTTAAATAAATACTTCTTGTTGTATATTTAGAAAAATAAAATTGAAAGAGCGATTTGCTTTGGTTCTTCAGCAACAATAAATGGTTTATTTAGTTAATTAATATGCAATATCATTATGAATTTCACTGAATTATTTGAATTACTACAGAATTATGAAAGCTAATTAAGAAAAATTTTGAAATTTACTTACTGCCGCATGAAAAATATTCTTTAATACAAATATATAAAAGCATGAAAGGAATATAAAGAATAAGAATAATAATAATGCTAATAATAATGATAGGGATAGGATGGCTTAGTGGATTGTTGTTCGATTCGGAGCGCCGATTCTATTCCCCGCAGGGGTAAACCTGGAATCCGAAATGCTGGCGACTCACCTGTATTCCTATCGACAAGAGACTCTTTGGCATATTTTTTCAATGCGACAAGCCAGCAGAACGAATTTAACTAGTAATGATGAAAACCCTTTGAAAAAAATTGATAACGATCAATAATATTAATAACAATAATAAAAATAATAATATAATATAATAAAATAATAATAGTAATAACCGATATAAATAAAAAGATTTGACTCAAAATTAATTCAAAATTTTCTTTGAGAATTAACCTTATATGCTTTTGCCTTTCATTTCCAAAAACAAAACATTTATTCGGAAGACAGAAAACAATTTTTTTCCTGTTTCTTTCCTTCTCAAATTATCAGCACAAACCACAAGTCATCCGACATTTAACTCGCATATGAGTTGCATAATCGCCAATATTACAAAGATTGCGATACTTTGGGCAATCGGCATGCTCATCACGACAGCTGCCTGCAGGCGGAACTGCTACAATATTACTTTTAACAATTTCCCTGTATTTTTTACTTTTTACCAAATTTCCTATGATTTTGAAGATAGAAGGCTAGAGATATGTTGTTTTATTTGAAGGAAATCATTATAAATAGAATACTGTATAGGTCGATTTTTCAGTAAAAATGAAATATAATCCGGATCTTTCACTGCAATCACCTTAATATTCGGAAAAGAAAAATAAAAAAGTGATTTTGAGGAAGATTCGACTGTGATGCTTTTTAATTTTGAATTTTTATCAATTTTTTTTAAAAATTAAATTATTTTAAAAAGCTATGAAAATATGCGCTGCCGTGAAAGGTGTGAAATCTTTCTTAGCAGCATAAATCACTAAGAACAACAGCTTTCAGAATTTTGTATATTCAGAATTAATATTTAACGGTGTTTGCTGAATTTTTTATAATAATGAAAATTTCTGCCCTATTAATCGACGATAATAACTGACAAATGACAATTGTACTTGTATGCAAAATAGTTTTAATTAATCAAGTGATAGAATGATTTGATTATCACTCTAATTGCATTTATGGTCACTAATTATTCTCCATTTGCAATTTCTCAAAATTACGCATTATTATTGACACGAAAGATGATAACGATTCTAAGGTAAATGGTGCTCTTAAAAAAACCAACTTCCAAACCTCAAATTTTACGGCCAAATGAGATATCTCATAAGGTTCCAATTTTTTATCTTTTTTCAAAGAAAAAGATGTGTATTATGTGTAAAGTTTTTTGTGAATCATTTTTAGAAGTTAAAGCTTTTCAAATTTTGTAGTAATGCGATGCTTTTTTATGAAACTTTTTTATGATGCTTTTTTATGAGAATATTTTTAATTTTTGTAATTTTGTAATTTCTCCTTAGCCTTCGATACTAATTGTATTTGTAACTCACTTGTTTGATTTGTAAGGCAATCTCGTGAGAAGCAGGTTTTCTGGCAAAATCTTTTGACATTGTTATCGGCACAAAATGTTGCCAGCCTTTCACATCCACTGATGGTGTCTGGACACGCTCCGCCCGCTCCAGGTCTATTGCAAAGTCCACAGGTTTGTGGGCAACTTATCAGCGCTATTTGATATAAGCGGGGATCACCGCACATGGTTTGCGTAAAACCTTCGCATTGACCAACTAAAGAAAAGATTTTTGGCACTTTAATCAGTTAGTAATAATCATCCCAATCGTAATTTATTTACGATTTCTGCTAAAGGAAAAGAAAAAAATTCAATTTTCTTTTTAACCAACGATTGTTGCAGTTATATTCCTTTGTTTTGCAGCACATCGCACATGTCCGCGGACAAAATTCTTCGGCAAATTTCAACAGTTGAGCGTTATAACAGCTTGCACTAACTTTATAGGCTGCCATGCTAAAACATTAATTTCTTGAAAATTCTCATTTGAATTGCGGAAATTTCAAATAATTTATTATTTTCATAGCCAAGTTGGATAAAAATTGAAAGAACTAAGGAAAAAAAAATATTTCGAATTGTTTATTTCGATTCTTTCAAGTGAATAGAAGAACTCGAAAAATATTTACGGATTCGCTTGTTCTTGAAGGGTTTGGCCTGCTTGATTCAGTACAAATATCGAGGAGCATGCTGATTCTAAATCGACGCACGAGATTACAGTTGGCCGTTGTACCGCTTGTCCATTTGCAGTTTGGACGGCTTTATTGCAAATTCTAATCTCCTCATCTCCACCATTAACGCCATAAGGAAAGAGGAACAAAATCCCACAAATGAAATAGATTACTATCACCATCGAATTCGATGAAATGACAGAGTAGAGCGTTTAAATTATCTTTTTATGACAAATTTCTGCTAGGAAAAGTGCAAATATCCCTCATTCGAGTTCCACAAATTAATCAAACAATCGTATTCAAAACAGCTTTTCCATAAACAAAATTTTCGAACAGCAAATAAGCAAAAATTATTAGTTAAAATTGTTTAAATAATAATTTTTATTATTTATTGTTCAGAAAATTAATTTAATTCGCAAATTCCCAAATGTTCGATATTTTTGATTTTTAGCGAAACAAATTTAAAATTTTCAAAAATTTATAGTTTAAAATTTGTATTTTCAAAATAAAAATTAGAATTTTAAATTTTTTAAATGCAGTTAGCAAATATAATTTTTTTTTTAGGTGAATTCGCATAGTAGAAGAGCGATGCAACGATAACCGATATATATTTTGCGAATATGGAGGAAATTCCAGAAAGAAATTCTATTTTTGAATTCAACTAAGATCATTGGAAAAATGATTGCGCTATTTAATATTTATTGATTGTGAATAACTTGGAAGTGTTTTAATTTCGCTAGAAGGTTCTGAATAAATTTCAGATGTGATTTATTTACTTTAAAATAAAGCAAATAAAATGCCCACTAATTTTTTTTTATGATTATCTGATAAAGATTCAATTGATAAAGAACGATGGTCATAAATTATCATGAAATATGGTCAGTATTATTGCATAAATTCCGAAAATGGTAGCGTTTCTTAGCTGTTAGTTTTTGGTACTTTTGAATAAAAGATAGACAGAGAATGTTTGTAAAAAGTTACCTGATAATGTATTCAGTGCAGCCATAGAAAGACATATATAACCGTAAATGCATTAAAATGCACTCTCTTGATAGATTTTATGAATCTGATAATGATAATGGTGATAACGGCTTATGAAACTTGTGAAGAGTGCGATAGCCATTTTTTAATGAGTACTTGTCTATAGTTCTATATTTCTATAGTTTTATTTTTAGAAAAATTATATTGAAAGAACAATCTCTCCGATTCTTCAGCAATAATATTGGTTTATTTAGCTTAATTAATATGCAATATCATTATGAATTTCACTGAATTATGTGAATTGCAATAGAATTATGAAAGCTAATTAAGAAAAAATTTTCAAATTTGCTTGCTTATCTTTCTTAGCTGATTGCTTGAAAAATATTATTCCAATATAAATATTTAAAAACATATGGAGAATATAAAAAAATAAATAATAATAAGAGTGATAATAATGATAACAATCAATGATAATAATAATAACAATAATAACAAAATAAAAATGCTAGTAACAATAATAATAAAATAACCAATGACTGAAATGATTTGACAGGAAATTAATTGAAAATTTGCAAAATTTGCTTTGAAAATTCATTTTATATGCTTTTGCTTTTAATTTTCAAAAAAACATTTATTTAGAAGACAGAAAGCAAATTTTTTCCTGTTTCTTTCCTTCTCAAATTATCAGCACAAACTACAAGTCATCCGACATTTAACTCGCATATGAGTTGCATAATCGCCAATATTGCAAAGATTGCGATACTTTGGGCAATCGGCATGCTCATCACGACAGCTGCCTGCAGGCGGCACTGCTACAAAATTACTTTTAACAATTTTCTTGTATTTTTTACTTTTTACCAAATTTCCCATGATTTTGAAGATAGAAGGCTAGTGATATGTTGTTTGACTTGAAGGAAATCATTGTAAATGGAATAGTATATAGGCCGATTTTTCAGTAAAAATGAAATTTCAATGCAATCACCTTAATAATCGGTGATTGGTGAAGAAAAAAGTGATTTTGAGGAAGATTCGACTGATGCTTATTGATGCTTTTTTATGAAATAGAAGATTTTTCTATTTTCTCAGTTTTCGATAATAACTGTAACCCACTTGTTTGATTTGTAAGGCAGTCTCGTGAGAAGCAGGTTTTCTGGCATAGTGTTTTGACATTGCTGTCGGTGCAAAATGCTACCAGCCTTTCGCATCCATTAATAGTGTCTGGACACGCTCCTCCAGCTCCAGGCCTATTGCAAAGTCCACAGCTTTGTGCACATCTTTGTAGTGCAATGTCAATCAAACGAGGATCACGGCACAATAATTCCGTAAAACCTTCACATGATCCAGCTAAAGAAAAATTTCACTGCAAAATAATGCGAAAATAGCTTTCTCGAATTAGCCATCTATCTCCGACCATTTTCGAAATATTTTGGATCTATTCTTATGTGTCCAGTGAAAATCCAGTGACTTTATCAAGAACTAAATTAATACGACGAAGACTTAAAAAGGGCAGATGGTTTAGCGAATTTTGCGGTATATGAAAAAGAGAATGGCTTTTATTTTCAACTATGGTACCAAGTCGAATAACTCAGAAATACCCACTCTCAACGCTAGCAAAACCAGTTATGATGTTAATTTTTAAGAAAAAGAAAAAAAGAAGAAAAAAAATTCAATTTCCTTTGTAACCAACTATTGTTGCAATTATATTCCTTTGTTTTGCAGCACATTGCGCATGTCCGTGGGCAAAATTCTTCGGCAAATCTCATTAAAGGAGCTTCGTAACATTTTGCGCTTATTTTGTAGGCTGCCATGCTAAAATGGAAATACTACTTTTTCTTTTCTTAGAAGCGAATAGTAGTTCTGAAAAAATTATTACGGATTCGCTTGGTCTCGAAGCGTGTTAGCGGCTTCACCTGGATCCAATGTAAATATAGAGGTGCACGCTGAATTTAGATCGAAGCACGAGGTTATAGTTGGGCGCTGCACCGGTGCTTGTGCATTTGGAACCTGGACGGCTTTATTGCAAACTCTAATATCAACATCTCCAGTATTCACACCATATGCGAAGAAGAAAACGATTCCGCAGACGAAATATATCATTATCAACGTTGAATTTCAGCGAAATAACACCGTAGAACATTTACGTTATCTTTTTATAGCCATTTTTTTGTGATACGATGAAGTGTAAATATCTCTCTTCTAGAAATTAATCAAACAATCATATTTAAAAGTGATCTTCTATTAACCAAATTTTTTTCAACCGAATATATAAGTAAAAATATTCAAAAATTTTTTAACGCTTTTATTTTATAGAAAATTATTTCAATCACCAAATTCTCAAAAGTTTTCTGTTTAAATTTGAATGTTGAGTCGCTCTAAATTTTTTAGATGCCTTTAGTTAATGTAATTATTATCCTGGAGAATTCGCGTAATAAAAAAGCGAGGCCTTTATGCATTAATTTTTTTTAATGGATTTATGAATTCGCGAATGTAGAAGATTTTTCCAGAAGGAAATTGTATTTTATAGTTTAACTAATTCTATGAAAAATTATCGCCTGTTGCAAATAATTATAAATGAATATTTACAATATTTATATTAAATAGTTGCAAATTTGAACAAATTTCAGGAAATTCAAAACCAATTTGTTTTTATGGTTACTTATTTGCTTTAAAGAGAAATAAATAAAACGGATTTTTTTTTTTTCATAAGGGCATTATTCGATAATGATTTAATTGATAAAGGACGAGGATATCATCAATCACCATAAAATATTATTATTGTACCATTATTATTATTATTATTATTATTATTATTATTATTATTATATTATTGTTATTATTATTATTATAATATTATTATTATAGCAAATATTATTTTTGACACTTTTAGCACAACGAATATAAAAGTAAATAATCTTATATCCAGCTTTTAACGGATTTAAGAAAAAGTGAGTATATCCGCCTCACCAATAAAGATTGGCCTAATGTTCACTTGTCTTGCACGCCAATAATAGATTGGCCTCATGTTCACTTGCCTTGCACACCAATAATAGGTTGGCCTAATGTTCACTTGCCTTGCACACCAATAATAGGTTGGCCTCATGTTCACTTGTCTTGCACACCAATAATAGGCTGCTTAATGTTCACTTGTCATGCACACCAATAATAGGTTGGCTTAATGTTCACTTGTCTTGCACACCAATAATAGGTTGGCCTAATGTTCACTTGTCTTGCACACCAATAATAGGTTGGCCTCATGTTCACTTGTCTTGCACACCAATAATAGGTTGGCTTAATGTTCACTTGTCTTGCACACCAATAATAGGTTGGCCTCATGTTCACTTGCCTTGCACACCAATAATAGGTTGGCCTAATGTTCACTTGTCTTGTACACCAATAATAGGTTGGCCCCATGTTCACTTGTCTTGCCCACCAATAATAGGTTGGCCTAATGTTCACTTGTCTTGTACACCAATAATAGGCTGGTCCCATGTTAATTTGTCTCGTCATTAAAAAATTACCTCTCTAAAAGATTGTATCTTATTCTATCTCATATTTTTCTGAAATGAATCTTATTTTTAAAAGCGATTTATTCATATGTGCAACAAACATTAATGTTCGCAGGTAATGGCATACGATCAACTGAAGGTGAAAATTGAAATGGAAACTGGAGGATCTGAAATAAAAATTGATCGCTATTATTGATAAGCGATAAATATACCTGACAGTTGCCCGCCATTACTGAGAAATGTCAAAAGAACAAAAATTAATCTTCCACCTAATAAGGTTCATACACTTATAGAAAATACTTAATTAAACAAATAATATAGAGAATAATCATACCAATCACTTCCTATTCTTTCAACGGCATCGACGTAATAATTGGTGGAAACTGTTGAAAAGAAATTCGAAAAATGGAGGAGCCATGTGTAATTGGTACAAATCTGCCTGAAAAACCTAAAGAAGATAAGATTATCACTACTGATGGGGTGCTAGCCGACTAATGTAGCTGCTGGAGTTAACATTAATCTTATCGAGAAAGTTCATCGGTATGGAAAGAAAATGCCACATAAGATTAGAAGGTAAATATGCCAGCAAAGTCTGTTTTGCGCAGTGTTGGTTCATCTTGCCAAATAGTTATCTGCAAAAAAATTTTTATATTAAAAAGCAAAGAGTGATAACATTAAGCTCATAACAAGAGCCTTCATATAGAAAATTTAAAGAGGCATATGGTCGGGATTCTTCGAATTAAAGTCATTGCCAATGATTTGGAACGATAAATAAGTTCAAGAATTCATCTCTTCTATCTGGTTAACAACACCAGATCAGAATATCGGACCAAGTAGGGCTAATGGCTTGAGAAATTTTTTTTATTTAATTAAATTTTTTTTAATTTTATTCTTTTAGAGTAATCACCAATGCTAGTTGGGTTCACTTCGCTAGCTCGTTCACTAGAACTAAAGCTGATAAATACGGTAAGGAGGCTTTAGCAAAAAAAGATGAATCCCCAGCTTCATTTGGATTTTTGGATTTACTCTTACCAGGAGAAGAACCTTCGGAATCGGCTTCGAATTTAGCAACAACTAACTAAGCCATTTCACTCTTTTTTATTTTCTTTATTCTTTATTACGAGGAATTTCTATCAGACAAACCGTTTTCTTGGATGAAAACTATCCTCTAGCGATAGAAAATTTCTCGTCATCAATCGATCCGTTCGAATAAAATTTTCATCATTAGTGATATATCAATTTTAAATGAATTTAGCTTCTGGTCAAATTTTCAATTTTAAAATTTTGTATAAAAAATATAAAATATTTTGTATATAAATATTTTGTATATATTTTGCATTTTTTTCACCTCTATAATAATATGGTTAAAATTTTTTTATAATAAAGGAAATGCAGAAATCAATTTTTTATTCATTTTATAAATATTTTTACAATATTAGAAAATGACAATATTTTAATAATATTTTAATATTTTAATAAATAATAAAAAGAATCGGCTCCACAGTATGGATTTTTTTATATTTTTCATTTTTTCCACTATTTGGATCGTTTTAAAAGAAAAGTTTTGGTAAATGTATAAGTAAATAAAAATAATGTTTGAAATAATCCTTTTTTTTACGAATGAACAATTGATTTTTTAAATATTATTGTCAATTTTTCTATGAATATTTTCTTATCAAATTTCTATAACCAACATTTTTTTTAAACATTTTGGCTGATTTCTTAAAAGGAATTCAGGCAAAATCATAAAAATCTGATAAAAGATTAGTGAAAAAATTAGTAATGGTGTTTAAAATTAAACCAATAGTTGTGAGAATTTTAATAAACATTCTACGTTTTTTTTTAAATTTTAAATTCCTTTTAAATTCCTTTTTTAAATTCCTTTTTTTTTAAATTTCTTTTTTTTCCAACTGAAATATTTTAACACCATTACTAATGTTTTTGAAAAATGTATTTCAATTGTTTTTTTGGTTATTCAAATTTTTAAAAGATTGAAGGTAGCGATAAATTCTAATAATCTCCAAGCAATTCGAAATATTCCATTGTTATTATAGAAAAAAGCGTTTTCTTAATTCTCATTGAAGATTATAATGCTTTATGGATTTCAACTTTATGGATTAATGTAGATTAATTAGAATAATTTATTGTTTTTTCTTTTTTCTTTAAATAATTCATTGATGTAAAAATAAGAATATAAAAAAATAATATAGGGTTGATAATTATGGAGATAGAGTGGCTCAGTGGGTTATTGCTCGATGGGGAGCGCCGATGCTGAAGTTCGATTCCCCTTAGGAGTAAATCTGTACAAAAACCGAGTGATGCTGGCGACTCCTGTATTTCTATCACCAAGGGATTCCCCGGTATATTGCCCAGTGCAATAAAGAGCGAGTTTAACCAGTAATGGTGAGAACTCTAAAAAAAATAAAAATATGGGAATAGCGATAAATAATAATAAATAATCATAACAAAAATAATTGACTGGAAACTAATAAGAGTTTAATGAAAATTTGCTTTTATTTTACTTCCAAAGAAGTTCAAAAAGTTTTTTTACTTTCAATTTTCGACGGAAAAAATTTATTCAAAAGACAGAATAAAATATTTCTTTCATTTTCAACTTATCGACACAAATCACAAGTCATTCGGCATTTAACCCTCATATGAGTCGCATAATCACCAATATTGCAAAGATTGCGATATTTTGGACAATCGGCATGCTCATCGCGGCAATTTCCAGTAGACGATATTGCTATAAACAGAAATTTTTGTTATGTTTGTAATAAGGGTGTGGAGATATGCTGCTATGCTTGAAACCAATTATTCAAATTCTATTGACTATAAATTTGTTATTAAAACTTGAATTTGTCTAAAATCGGAATTATATTTTGTTATCACCTCAATATTCAGTAAAAAAGAACGAAAAATGATTTTGAAAAAAAATTCAAATATTTTTGCGCAATGCAGAACTTTTTTATTTTTTATCATCATTTTTAAGTATCAATTTTTATCAATTTTTACTAATTTCTATCAATTTTTCATAACCATTAAATAATGGATTTCAAAAGTTTTAAGTTATAAAAAAATGCATTGCCGTAAAGTGCGTGAATCTTTTTTGGCAATCGAAGAATAGCATTATTCAAAATTCTGGACAATGCTAAGCGTTTTTTTCTGAATGCCTTTCTTAAGATAATGAAAATTTTTTGTCCTATTAACCTTCGATAATAATTCTACTATTAATTTACTTGTTTGATTTGTTAGGCAATCTAGTGAGAAACAGGTTTTCTGGCATAGCCTTCTGACATTGCTATCGGTACAAAATGCGGCCAACCCTTCGCATCCATTAATAGTATCTGGACAGCCTCCTCCAGCTCCAGGCCTGTTGCAAAATCCGCAGGTTTGTGCACATCTTTGAAGTGCTATATCATGCAAATGAGGATCGCGGCATAGGGATTCCGTAAAACTGTCGCATGGACCAGCTAAAAAAAAGTTTCACTTCACAATAAAGCTTTTTTGATCAACTGATAATTATTTTTTCGTTTAATTAGGGAATTAGGGAATTAACTGTTTTTCGCCATTCCCAATATATTTTTTTGAATTTATTTTCATGTGTATAAAAAGCAGCGAGTTAATGAATAACTAGATTGCCATGTGGGGAGGAAATACTTCGAATTTGGACGACATATTTTTTATTCTCTGCTATGGTAGCAAATCAAACGACTGGTGGATAACCACTCCTAGGCACATAGCTACTTTTAATTGGTAGTAATCTCAATCACAATAAATGATTGATGTTAGAAAAATGAGAAAAAATCCAATTTCCATTATTCTTTGGATATAACTCTTTCGCGAATGTCATTAACGGAGCTTCGTAACATTTTGCACTTACTTTATAGTTTGCCATGCTAGAAAAAAAATAAACACTAATAAAAAATAAAACATTTAAAAAATAAAAAAATATTTTTTTAAACCATTTTTCGCTTGATACTTGAAATTATATTCTACTTTTGACAGCTGTTATAAGAACTTTAAAAAGTGAAAAAAAAGAGTGGCTAGAAGAAAAACAATTTTTTACGGATTCGCTTGGTCTCGGAGTGTGTCGACGCCATTTCCATCCAACGTAAATATAGAGGTGCATGCTGTGTTCAGATCGAAACATGAGGCTATAGTTGGACGTTGTACCGCTCCTCCAGCAGCAAGCTGGACGGCTTTATTACATTCTTTAATCACTTCATCAGCGGCAGCGTTCGTACTGTATGGAAAGAAGAAAAGAATCCCACAAACGAAGCATATCATAATCAGCGCCACTATTAAGGAAATAATAACTGTAGAGCATTTATATTATGATTTTTTAACTATTTTTTGTGATATGATAAAGTGTAAATATCAGCTAATCAAATAATAACCAGTCGTATTCAAAAGGCATAAAATTTTTTTGTCAAACGCATAACAAAATTATATAAAATTTATAAATTAATTATAATCTTATTTCTTCAAAAAATAAAATTAAATAAAATTTGATTTTTTCAATAGTTTTCCTTTGCCGACTTTTAGGCATAACAAATCGCTTTAAATTTTTTTTAAATGCATTTTTTTAAATAAAAATATTATTATAGGTGAATCCGCTTAATAAAAAAGTGATACACTGGTAAACACATTTTGCGATGAGGAGGAAGAATCTTTTAGAAAGAATTTCTATTGCATAGTTCAACAAATATCATTTCTTTTGTGCAAAAATTGCTAATTGTGGATGGCTGCGCATTATTTTTATTAGAGTTCTGCTTAATGTATTTCATAAAATTCAACTCTAATTTTTATGGTGGTTTATTTTAAAATGAGGAAAATAAAACGCCCATTGATAATTTTTTAATGCATGAATTATCTGATAAAAATTGAAGCGATAAAGCGATAAAGGATCATAAATCGTCATAAATCATGAAAAATAAATATTATCATATGCATCATTTCATTTCCTTTATAATCCTTTATTATTATTATTATTATTATTATTTTATCATTATATGTTAGTGTTATTACCACAGTTATGTTAAGTTCTACAATTTATCTCCATGCTGATACTGTTAATTATAAAAATTTTTTATTCTCATAGAATACTGGACAATCTTTCTCCACAAGAAAATAATCTCAATAGAATTGGTTGGTTTTGTGGTACGCAAATTACCATTTCCATTCAGAATAATAAAAATTGAACTGAATATATTAACGACAAATAATCGCATGCTAAAAGCCCAAGGTTACAAACTTCTTGTACAATATGAATTTCTTAAATTATATTGCAGACAATATTTGTTGTGTAACCAGTAACAATTTATCATTTCTTACCAATAAATTCGAAGACAAATCGAATAATCATACAATATTCATCAAAAATTCCAATTTTTGGAAGAGTACAAAATTAATGAAAAATTGACACTTCTAAGAATTGCAATCAACTAAAAAATGAAAAAATCGTTTAACCAATAATTAATATTGGTGATTACATGCATATCAATTGAACTTAACTGAATATGTTGTCAAAAATTTAGGTTTGACCAGCTGATAATTTGAAATGGAGCACTGTGATAATGTTTATCAATTTTTTTGATTGGTTAAAATAAGATCAATTTCATAATTATAAAAAGGACTAATTTATAGGTCTGAAATAAATTAAAATCTATTAGCGATTATGTTCATTTCCTTATTTGTCTTTGCTTCCTTGTATGGTATTGCTAACGGAGGTGCCGAAAATATAAAAGTTTGCTCCATCTCTGTAACCGTTCAGCAAAATCAACGAAATATTGTTGTAGTAAGACCTTCAGTGCCTGTTGAAAATTGTCAAGATCGCGATACAGTAGCTTGCTTCGAAATATTCAAGCCCCAGGACAATGATCCTGGGATGATACTCGCACAAAACCTTATGCCGTGAGTTTTTTGGTTTTTTAAATTTTATTTTCATTGGAAAAATAGGGAACTATCACTACATTAACCGTTATATTCATTGCAATTAAGAGAAAAATCACTTAAAAAGTCACCGAATTTTGTCGATTCTACTTTGCTAAGAAAATTGGTGGAATTTTATGATTAAAGCTAAAATTCTTAAATTTGGAAAACGATTTTTTCTTTTTTATACTTTTTTCTTTTTCTTTAAAATAAAAATACAAATGAAAAATCTAATTTTCTCATGCCAAAGGAACCAATTCATTTAATTTCATAAACATGGAACGCAGGAATATTTTATTGAACCACAAAAAGCAAATTTTAAGCAAATCTAAGTTTCTTTCTAGTTTGCTTCAAAAAATTTTAAAAAAGACTGAAGATTTAAAAAAATCTGGTTTTTAAATCTTTTATTGCAGTAACACGAATTATCAAGTTCGAGATAGATGCCAGATGGAACCATTTATAATGTTGGCTCGACAAATGTGTCCACGAATGTGTGCGACATGTTGCTTGACTAAAGAATATAATTGCCAAAATGGTAAGAACGTAGTAATTCTTACTGATATAATTCATAAATAAATATCAAATATGTATTTTTTCTAGGCTTTTTCTAGGTCTTGTTCGCCTTGCATTTCTTAAATTAGTTTTTCTTGCAAATCGATTTATTCATAAATCATTTCACTGAAATGATGAAAAAAAAGGAAAAAATTCTAAAAAACAAGAATATTGCCTAAAATTATTTCATTTCAGTTGGGGGTCAGGATGGTGCATGCAGAAATTTTTCAAGGGCAATGTGTTCTCAGTTCCCAAGCCTTGCATTACGACTTTGTCCACAGACTTGTGGCCTTTGTCATTTACCTGGTGCTGCAAATATGTGCCCCGATACTATCGATGGTTGTGATGTTTTGGTGCGATTGGGTATTTGTTCTGACAACAAATTGAAAAATATGTGCCAGAGAACTTGCGGGTCGCGCGACTGCTTAACAAGTAATTTCAGATAATTTTTTAAAAAACATTTAAGGAGATAGAAATAAATTGGAAATTCTTATCTTTTCATATATTTCAGTGACAACTTTATCATCTCCACCGACAACTTGCAGAGACGAAAGGCAGAACTGTGCCACGATTAGAGCCACAAATAACTGTGGCGGTATGTTTCGAACAACAATGATGCAACAATGTGCAAGAACGTGCGGTTATTGCATATAATATGTGCAAACTCTATTAATGATAATATAATATAATTCCAAATAAATATTTATTAATCGATAAATACAAAATAAAAAATATTCTTTAATTTATTATCATAAATAAACCCCAGTTGCACCTCATCACAACCGTTGACATATGTTTGCAGCACCAGGCAAATGACAAATGCCGCGGGTTGTGCAAACTACACATTGCCGTTGAAAAATTTCTGCATGGATTATCTCCAACCAAAATGCAATAGGAATTTTTTTATTTTTGTAAATTTTACTTTTAACGAAATTTTAAAAAATATTTTAATAATAAATTCGATAATCATTTAGATTTAACAATCCTATGTAAAATAATACATTCTCATTCCTCATTATTATATATTCATATTGAAATGAACAGAAAATCGAAAAGTTGAGAAAATTAAGATTTTGCGCAAGTACTAATCCAGCATTGTTGACAATTTTCATATCTTAGACCAAGCTGCCCCATAATGACCTTGCAATTCTCAAACTTTAGGCCTGCCTTTACATGCATTGGCTGCAGGAACAAAGAGAACGCAAATATCTATTTCCTTATCATTTCCATTATTAAGAACGAAAGAAGCTAGCACGTATTTCATCCGTCGAATAATTTATTCCCGATCATAATCGGCTTTTATAGTCAATTTTTATTTGTTTTTCATATTTCAATGAGAAAAAAAAGATAAACGTTGTTATTTCTACATTTGAAATTTCTACATTCGTCTGTTCAAATATAGTTTTTGGCAGATGGATCGATTGATATGTAATCAACAATGATAAAAATTATCCACTAATCGAATTTTCAGCGACAAAAAACTCGACACTATAAATCTTCTATTGAGTTCAATAACAAAGAATTATTGCGGTTTATCTTATTTTTTTGTACTTTTTTGAAGAAGCAATAAATTTCGAAAAGTGAAATCAGTTATTTCATTTAAAAAATAATAAAAAATTCGAAATCGAAGAATATCTTAATTTGAGTGAATTACTACTCATTAATTATTAGTATTATTCAGCGAAAATTCGTTTTTCTACTTGAAATTCGCAATTTATATTAATGAAATAAAATTATTCAAATAGGTTTTTTGCATAAAATTATTTAAGCAATTTAAGAAAAAATAATTAATTAATTGATTAATGCAGTCCCTTAAAAAATAAAAACAACCGTTTATCATTTTTTCGTTTACTAAAATTTCTTTGGAAGAATAAATGATTCTTTGTGAATTGGTCATTTTGAATGGTCAAAAATAAATGAAAAAATAATAATAATAATTTAAAAAAATAAGAAAATCGGCTGCAAATTAATGAGAATTGGAAATTTGCATTTAGAAAAGTTAGAATCCTATAATCCTATATTTATAATTATTTGGAATCCTATATTTATATATTTTATTTATTAAAATTTTTTAAAATAGAAATAATTAAAATTTTGTTTAATTTAATCTTTTATTATTATTTATTGTTGTTATTATCATTATTAATAATTATCATTGTGTTATTATCCTTGAAATTTTAAGATAAAACATGTATAGAAAATGTTCAAATGGGAGCGATGATGCTGAGGTTCGATTTCCCGCAGGAGTAGACCTGTACAAAAATCCAGGTGATGCTGGCGACTCACCTGTATTTCTATCGTCAAAGAACTCCCTGGCATATTTGCTCAATGCGACAAGCCAGTGGAGTGAGTTCAACCAGTAATAGTGAGGATTCTTTAAAAGAAAAGGTGATAACCCCAGCAATGGTGTGACTCTTTAAAAAAAAAAAAATAATGTTAACCGATGCTAATGCCTTTTCTGACCTATTAATATTCACTAATAACTAGTAATCCACTTGTTTGACTTGTGAGACAATCTCATTCTCTGGCACATATTCTTTATTCTATTGTCAGACTAAATACCTAATTGTACCGGAACATCACAACCATCGATAGTGTCGGGCATATATTTGCAAGCACCAGGCAACTGACAAAGACCGCAGGTCTACGGGCAATTTTGCAATACAAGGTTTAGAAAATGACTACACATTATCCTAGATAAATTTTTGCATGGACCATCTCGATCCCCAATAAAAATTTCCCCAATCAACTTTTCAACCACACGTTTCGCTTTTAAATGAATTGTACTAAATATGTTACATAGCAAGTGAATTAAACCACTAAGAATGGCTTAGTTCTTACCATTTTTGCAGTTATATTCATTAGTTAAGTAACATGTCGCACACGTTCGTGGACGCTTTTGGCGAGCTAATATTCTATATGTATTCTATTCTATGTTTCTATGTTCTAATATTCTATGTTTTCTGGAACAGTTGTCTGGAACTTTATAATCTATATTGTTAGAAAGTAATAAACTTCTCTTTTCTTTCAGAACAGAAAAAAAAAATATGAAAAAATTTCAAAATTTACAAAAAAAATATTTTGATAAACCTCAAATTTCATTCAATTTTTCTTGCCTTGGATAATCATTAAAATTCGAGGATTTATCCACTGATTATTCTATTGTTATTCTATTTTAATAATGGTTATTATATGTGAATTCAGCAATATATATTTGTATATTTATATTAAAATAAAAAATAAAATCATAAAACCTCAAAAATGTACGGTTTAAGATTATCTACGAGCACCATCGCATTATTGAATTTGAATATTTCGGAGTAAGTCGCGTCACGATCTTGGCAATTCTCAACACATACTGTAGGCTTTCTTTTAAAAGCGTTAGCAGGTGCAGGAACAAGCATAATGCAAATGTATATCTCGGCACCATCTCCGCTGGCAAGGTTGCATAATGATGCAAGGATAAATAAATAAGTGAGCAAGATTGAAGTCAAATAATTTCCGACCTATAAATTTTGCTTTTTATACTCAATTTTTATTTGTCTTTCATATTCCAATTAGTAAAAAAAGTGATAAACATTATCACTTCTGTAGTTGAAATCATCAGCTGCTCAAATATAGTTTTTGAAAAACTTTTGACGCTTATTCGGTTCAAATAGTTTGATATGCAAATATAATGTAATGATAACAATCGATCCGATAATCGATTTTTCCAGCTTTTCAGTGATAAAAAACTCGAAAATTTAAATTTTACGCTTGATTTGACAACAATGAATTATTTCGCATTATTTTTTAAGTTCTTTAAGGATACTACGAACTTGGAAAAATGATATAAGTAATAAAAATAGTAGTTAATTCGCATGAAAATTTTCGACCTGAAATCCGAGAATATCGCTACCCATTGATTTGAACGAATTATGCTTTCTAATTTTCAGTATTATCAATAACATTAGTTAATATAATATTAAGGATCTGTTTGGTTCTATTTAAAGCTCACAATGATACTTTATATTAATTATATTAAATATTCATTTGCAATATTTTTTTTAAATATTTAAAGTGATAAAAGTGATAAAAACTCGAAAATTCTGATTCCACTCTTAATTTAGTAGCAAAAAATCATTTGGTAAAATTCATTTTTTTGCAGTTCTTTAAAAAACAACTGATGCAATTAACAAAAATGGTGTTAATGCCAATATTATAATTAGAAATGAAATGAGTACTCTTCCAAAAATGGGTAATTGCGGAAAATATTTAATAGTTTTTTTATCCGAATTGCTTGTTAATTTTAGCACAAAATCGCCGAATGATTTGCTAATAGAATTTGTATGATCCGACATGTCAGTGGAGCGAGCCTGGCCACAGATATTGAGGGTTGAGGGTTGAGTGTTCTTAGAAAAAATTCTCTGGTTAGCTATTTGTCAAGCATAGCGCTCATTGGAAACTGAGCAAACGGAACTTGCCCAGATTTCTTTACTAATCCGCTTCCCGGTAGTTTATAACACCGAACGGTGTCACTATATTTTCGTAGAAAAGCCTGGTAGATATCTATCACCAAATTTGTGAGTAAGTCTGTGAGTAATTAAGAAACTTAACGCTTAACGCCATAAAAGGACTTGCAAAAATTGATTTAAAAGAAAATTTTATATTTGTTCTTCAATTTTTCAACAGTAAACGTTTATTCGATAGAAAAAAAAAATTTTTTCTAATTGTTTCATTCTCAATTTATCGACATAGACCGCAAGTGAACCGACATTTAACTCGCATAACAGTTCCATAATCGCCAATACTGCAAAGATTGCGATACTTTGTGCAGTCGGCATGCTCATCACGACAGCTTCCAGCAGGCGATACTGTTGTAAATAGAACTATTATTAGGTTTCTGCACGATTTTAAAGATGGAAGCATAGTGGTATATCCGAATATTGTAAGCAAATTTAAAAATAAAAATGAATTTTGTCAAAATAAATTCTTAAATTGCTGTCAATTTGATATCCTAAAAAAATTTGAAAATGATTTTGCAGAAGATTCGATTAATTTTGAGCAATGCAACATCGTTCACCTTTTTATCATTTTTATCATTTTCGATTAATTTTTGCAAGATTTAAAGATATTATAGAAATTTTAGGCATTTTTTAATAATATTTTAGCTTCCATGACGAAATATATGGAATATATGCTAGTATAATATTTTTTAGAATTTTGAATAATTGTAGTGGCATTAGTTTCTTAATATCTTTTTTATGATAATGCAAGATTTTTGTCGCATTAACCTTTGATAATAATCACCCACTTGTTTGATTTGCAAGGCAGTCTCGTGAGAAGCAGGTTTTCTGGCATAATCTTTTGACATTGGTATCGGTACAAAATATTGCCAACCTATCGCAACCGCTGATGGTGTCTGGACACGTCCCTCCCGCTCCAGGTCTATTGCAAAGTCCACAGGTTTGTGGGCAACTTATCAGCGCTATTTCATATAAGCGGGGA
This sequence comes from Dracunculus medinensis, assembly GCA_900625125.1. Classification (NCBI taxonomy): domain Eukaryota; kingdom Metazoa; phylum Nematoda; class Chromadorea; order Rhabditida; family Dracunculidae; genus Dracunculus; species Dracunculus medinensis. The sequence continues at coordinate 23,514 of UYYG01001278.1, forward strand.
TCGCCGCACATGGTTTGCGTAAAACCTTCACACTGTCCAACTAAAGAAAAGATTTTTGGTATTTTAATCAGTTGATAATAATCATCCCAATCGTAATTTATTTACGATTTCTGCTAAAGGAAAAGAAAGAAATTCAATTTTTTTTTCAACCAACGATTGTTGCAGTTATATTCCTTTGTTTTGCAGCACATCGCACATGTCTGCGGACAAAACTCTTCGGCAAATCTCATTAAAGCAGCTTCGTAACATTTTTCACTTACTTTGTAGGCTGCCGTGCTAAAACCTCAATTTTTTGAACACTTCTCATTTGAACTGTGGAAATTTCAAATAATTTCTTATTTTCACAGTCAAATTTGGAAGAACTGAGGAAAAAATAAATATTTAAGTAAAGAAATAAATATTTCAAATTATTTATTTCGATTCTTCTAAGTGAATAGAAAGGACTCAAAAAATAGTTACGGATCTGCTTGGTCTCGAAGTGTTTGAGCGGCATTAGCATTATCCAGTGGAAATATAGAGGAGCATGCTGATTCTAAGTCAACGCACGAGATTATAGTTGGGCGTTGCACTTGCCGCATATTTGCACCTTGGACGGTTTTATTGCAAACTCTAATCTCCTCATCTCCACCATTAACGCCATAAGGAAATAGGAAAAAAATCCCACGAACGAAATATATTATTGTCAACATCGAATTCGATGAAATGACAGAGTAGAGCGTTTAAATTATCCTTTTATGGCATTTTTTTGCTAGGAAAACAGCAAATATCTCTCATCCGAGTTCTAAAAATTAATCAAATAATAGTATTCAAAAAAGCTTTTCTATTAACAAATTTTTCTTGCCAAAGAGCAAATAAGCAAAAATTATTTAAAAATTTTTAAATTATAATTTTTTTATTCGTCAGAAAATTTTTTTGATTTGCAAATTTTTAAATGTTCTATGTTTGATTTTAGTGAAACGAATTTAATTTAAAAATTATAATTTTAGAATTTTTAAATGAATTTAGCAACTATAAATTTTTTTTAAAGGTGAATTCACACAGTCGAATAGTCACGAAGCGATATATATCTTGCGAATGCGGAGGATTTTCCAGAAATAAATTTTAGTTTCTAAGATTATTGAAAAAATTCTTGCGCTATTTAGTAGATTGTGGATGACTTGGAAGTGTTTTAATTTCACTAGAAAGTTCTGTTTTGAATAAATATCACAAAATTCAAATGTACTTTGTTTTTATGGTGATTTATTTGCTTCAAAATAAAGCTCATTAATTTTTTTTTTATAATTATCTGATAAAGATTTAATTGATTTAATTGATAAAGAACGATGGTCATAAATTATCATGAAATATGATCAATATTATTACATAAAATCCGGAAGCGATAGCGTTTCTTTGCTGTGAGTTTTTGGTACTTTCGAATAGGATACAGAGAATGTTTGCAAAAAGTTGTAACTATATTGCAGTGAAAACTTTATTCTCCTCACTTGCTTAAATAAAAAATGGTATTGAAAAAGCAAGGAAAGCTTGCATTTGACCTTTGATAATCGATATGTGCGAATTTAATGAGCTGATAACAATGAAATAAGATTGGAGAAAAATAATTTAAACACATTTTTTCACCTTTTCAAATGAAATTAGAATATTGATGGAAATCTTTGCATGCATGCGATTTATTAAAACAAAAATCTTCGCCTACGATTTTCAGTTCGTTTCCATTCCCATTTTTCGGCTTTTCTTTTAGTCTATTCTGTTATCCTTTTGACTCAGTGGATTTGTGCTCACGTTTTGCAGTGTCGATGCTTTGGCTCCATTCCGTTGAAGCTTTTCAGCAATCGGATGATATTATGATAAATGCTACTTCTATTATGGGTCCCTATTAAAATTTCTTTGATCCAACAAGTGAATCAGCCTGGCCTAATGAAAAATTGTATGCAATAGGCTAAATTTAGGACAATAAGCTAAATTTTGTATCATGTAGTTTCATTTTATTAAATGATTCACTCTAATAACAATGATAGGCATTAATACCAGTGTTCCCCACTTGTAATTTCTCAAATTATGCATTATTATACGCACGAAAACTGATAGCAATTCAAAGGCAAATGTTGATCCTAAAAAATCAAACTAAAAACTTCAAGTTTTACGACCAAATGAGAAAGACATTTCATAATTTTTCAACTTTTCTTTCAATCCAAAGAATGTTATATATCAAAGCCTTTTAATTTTATTAGTTCATCATTGAGAAAACATGCAAAATTTATTCATATTTCCTTGTATTGGAAATTTCCATTAAAATTTCATCTATTTTGATAGACTCGTTTTGTTATTTAATAATGGTAATGGTGATAACGGCTTAACAAAAATATTCGTTGTATATTTAGAAAATTGAATTAAATAATTAATACGTTTTAATTAATACGATTCGCCAACAAAATTAGTTGGTTTATAATTAATAATTAAATTTTTATGCAATGTCATTATGAATATTACTGAATTAATTGAATAACAATAGTATTTGTTTGAGCCAATTATTTCAAAATAACTTATCAAATATAGAAACATAGAGGAATATAAAAAATAAAAATAAATGAAAACAATCAATAATGATAAGAGCAACAATATTTATTAAATAAAAATATTAGTAACATTAATAATATCAATGACCGAAATAATTAAAAAGGTTTGTCTGGAAATTAATTGAAAATTTGCAAAATTTGCTTGGAGAATTCACCTTATATGCTTTTGCTTTTAATTTTCAAAAAAACATTTATTCAGAAGACAGAAAACAATTTTTTCCTGTTTCTTTCCTTCTCAAATTATCAGCACAAACTACAAGTCATCCGACATTTAATTTTAACAAAGGTCGGAAGGTCGGACCAAAATTTGCTAAATATTCCATAATCCATAAATAAAAAACTGCATAGTCCGCATTCAATATATCACAATTCTTCATTCACATATGTTAAACGAATATTTAAGCGTCAAATAGTAATAAATTGGCGAATAATAAAAGTTTAGAATTTTTGTTTAATATGCGCAAAAAATTTATGAATTTATATGAAATAATGAATTTTTGGAGATATTATAATGGCGTCTGGAAAAGTAAGTAAAGCTTTCTCATAAAAGCATACCACCTATAAAATCAGATATATATAAAATAAGGCGCATAAAATATAATTTGCGTGGGTGCACAAACATAAAATTGGTAAGACTTTGCAAGACACCACTCAAAAAACATATTATTTTCCTAAGAGATTGATCATTCCTCACCTTTCACGAAAATGCTTACAGCACAAGTAAAAAAGGCGTGTAGCAGTTATTAAGATGCCGAGTGCATGATGATTAAGTGGTTAAGTGGACGTTGACTAAATTTCAGTTAAATATGAGCTGATCAGAGCCCAGTCTAGCTGCACTGGGCAAAGATTAGACCCCCAAGATTAAAAAGGTTTCCAAAAATTTCTTGTCATCAGTCGCTTATCATAATATTCTCAAAAAATAATCTCGTTAAAATAATTTTTTGCAAAGTCTTTTGGATTTGAAATCTTGCAAATTCGAAAGCTTTTTAAAAACTACTGTGGTGAAAGTTTTTTAGGAAGAAATATAAAAAAATAATAGCATTTTAAATAATAAAAAGAGGTGATTTCTCAAAAAAATCTTTTAAAAATCTTTTTTCCATTTTTCGTGCTATTTGAAATATATTT
>UYYG01001277.1:0-12368 GCA_900625125.1 Dracunculus medinensis
ATGAAAATGCGAGAATAAAATAAAATCTGATTGGAAAAGAATGGGAAAAAAGAAAATTCACAATTCACAATTAAGAATGTTTTAAAAAAGAAAGCCTTAAACAGTATTTTATCTTCGAACAGCCCTATGAATGATAATTTCATAAATTACGGTTTCTCTTGTAAGGTTTCTTTTTTATTTTGTACAATCCTTTTTCATCTCAAAATTGGATTGGCTAAGACTATCGGTCCACAGATTATTATCGATCAAATCAATTCATTACACAAATCTTATAATTTGGTTATATTTCAAAAAAATTTATTTCGAATCTACCAAATGCTTCAAAATATCGAATGTTTTAAAAGTAGCAAAATTCCAAATTTATTTCGCTTATTTAAAATCATTTTTAAACTATTATTAGCAAAAAAAATTTCATATTTTCTTTTTTTTTGTTTCTTTAAGAACTTTTCATCTATGCTTATCGATCAGCACTTCTTAACACTCGAAAGACGGAAAAATTCGAATAAAATTGAGTAAATTGTGAAAATATGAAAAAAAATAGATTGGCAAAAATTAAGCGAGAATTCTTTACGAAAACTTTGGAAAACCTTCAATATTTCTAAATACATCGCTTCATCTTCAAAATTCATCTTTATTTAAACAAAGTTTTATAATTTTAAGATTGACTGAAACTACTTGTTCACAAATTTCATTGAAACTTAATAACGGCTTTCGTTTTTCTCAAAATATTTTTATTCAGGATATTAATAAGGGAATTTCTATATTCAAAACATAATTCCATACTATATATGGCTGTGCACCTTGGAAAATCCATTTCGCTGTTTTGTCGATTTCGCTATTTTGTCGGTTTAAGAATTCATTTTAAGAAAATTCGTTCCTCGGTTATTTTTGTCATTTCGCTCTATTGTGATAAGCGTAACTCTCATTGCTTTACTTCAAAACTCGTAGTTTTTAGCAAAAAAAATTTTTATAATTTTGTGATTGACTAAAATTGCTTATGCAAATTTCCTTAAAACTTAATAATTGCTTTCTTTTCAAATTGTTAAATGATAAAAAAATGAAAATGCGAGAATAAAATAAAATCTGATTGGAAAAGAATGGGAAAAAAGAAAATTCACAATTCACAATTAAGAATGTTTTAAAAAAGAAAGCCTTAAACAGTATTTTATCTTCGAACAGCCCTATGAATGATAATTTCATAAATTACGGTTTCTCTTGTAAGGTTTCTTTTTTATTTTGTACAATCCTTTTTCATCTCAAAATTGGATTGGCTAAGACTATCGGTCCACAGATTATTATCGATCAAATCAATTCATTACACAAATCTTATAATTTGGTTATATTTCAAAAAAATTTATTTCGAATCTACCAAATGCTTCAAAATATCGAATGTTTTAAAAGTAGCAAAATTCCAAATTTATTTCGCTTATTTAAAATCATTTTTAAACTATTATTAGCAAAAAAAATTTCATATTTTCTTTTTTTTTGTTTCTTTAAGAACTTTTCATCTATGCTTATCGATCAGCACTTCTTAACACTCGAAAGACGGAAAAATTCGAATAAAATTGAGTAAATTGTGAAAATATGAAAAAAAATAGATTGGCAAAAATTAAGCGAGAATTCTTTACGAAAACTTTGGAAAACCTTCAATATTTCTAAATACATCGCTTCATCTTCAAAATTCATCTTTATTTAAACAAAGTTTTATAATTTTAAGATTGACTGAAACTACTTGTTCACAAATTTCATTGAAACTTAATAACGGCTTTCGTTTTTCTCAAAATATTTTTATTCAGGATATTAATAAGGGAATTTCTATATTCAAAACATAATTCCATACTATATATGGCTGTGCACCTTGGAAAATCCATTTCGCTGTTTTGTCGATTTCGCTATTTTGTCGGTTTAAGAATTCATTTTAAGAAAATTCGTTCCTCGGTTATTTTTGTCATTTCGCTCTATTGTGATAAGCGTAACTCTCATTGCTTTACTTCAAAACTCGTAGTTTTTAGCAAAAAAAATTTTTATAATTTTGTGATTGACTAAAATTGCTTATGCAAATTTCCTTAAAACTTAATAATTGCTTTCTTTTCAAAATTGTTTATATTTTTTCTAAGTACAATCCTAACATTATTAAAATAGTTTTTACGAATATTTAGTAGTAAATTAATTTTTGCTACTCCTAAATTATTCATTTTTGGCGTCCCATATACTTTTTTGTCCCACGAGTATTCTAGTAATTTTCATGGATTGAAGGTAATTGTCTCCTTAGTTTTTTACAATATTTTAGACTAATTGCAATCGTTTGATAAAACTGTGAAAATATGGAAATAAAATTTCAAAAAATCAAGAGAATAGGCAATGTGGAAAATCATAAATTTCGATTTCAACATAATTCTCATCAAAGATAATCCGAAACTATATTGCAATAGAAAGATTTATGATCAGTGATTATTGCTCAATAATTATTGTGTAACAAAACCATAATTTAATTCAAAATAGTCAAATCACTGCGATAATATTCCAGAAAACAGTTAAAGAAACATATTTTCGTATTTAATATAGAAAGCAAGTAGATTGTATTAGCAACAGATCAAACATTAGCCATTTCGTATTGTTAGCATTTCGCTTGGAAAGATGCCTACAAAGAATCGCTGCAAAGCAAAGCGCTACCATTCCCGGATAGATTTGACGTGACCGTCTTGCCACACCAGGCAAATTTTGCAACGAAAGGACAGAAATATGAATGAATCGGCAATAACACAGTTAAATACATATATTAGGCATATAGTTTTTTTAAAATGAGAAGAACGCCAAAATCTTAGGAAATTACTAATGAAATATGAAAATTAAGAATTAATAAAAAAGATTCATAAAAAGATTTATTTTTAAAATATTCTGTTAAAATAACTGCCGATTTATAGGAATGCAATGGCAAATCAACCAAAGTATTTCGAAAATTATTTCAAAAATCAAATTTTTTCAACAGTTCATTTAATGAAAATTCATTGATCGAGCATTATAGTATTAAAATTGCCACGTTTTAATTCAGATTTATCATTTCGTAATGATTTTATTGGAAAAAATGGACAAATGATTATTCTATTTCTGTAGCTTTTGGAATACTCAAAGCTACTACGCATAATTATTCAATTCGCAACAGAAATATTTAAATGAAATTGTAGAAGAATATCTCACGAAATGTTTTTTTTCATTAAAGATTTTCATGCACTGAAGAATTTTAATAAAATTTTATATAGGAAATTGAATTTCAAAATAAATCTCTTTGCTGATAAATTCTTCAGAACTAAATTAATTTCTTTCCTACAATCTAACTCGTATCGTTGCCAATAAAATAATAAAATTAAAATGGATGAAAAATTTAGAAATATGAAACTTTAATAAATTTCGGCATTAAAGATTTGAAATTCAATGATGTTGAAAGAAATTCAGTTTATTTTTTAATTCCTAATTCTAATTCTCCCCACTTTTTTTAAAATCATTTAAAATTTTAATTATTTAAAATCATTTTTAAAATTTTAAAATTTTGTAAAGTTTCGGGTTTGTACGAAAATTAAGATTGCGAATGCCAAATTTTATATATTTCGAAGTATATCTACGAATATTTTATGAAATATACATCGAAAATTGTCCATGTGATTGCAATTTATTTTTGGGTGGAATTAATTAAAGATTCAGTATAAAATTAAAATAGCACATCAGTCATTCTTAGTTACCCTCAACTCTTGAATGGTATACTTTTTTTTAAAAGTTTTTTAATAATTTATAACATTATTGTGAAGAAAAAGAAAGGACTAGCATGATTTATTGTTTAATTAACGAAACGCTTTTGGTTTTTAAGTTTTTTAAAAAATTAAGAAATGATTGTGGCAGTCTTGTTAATTCTTATGCCTTAATGGAACATCAGTCATCTTTTTAAGCTCTTTTATGCTATAATCGGCAATCATGTGCGCGAATTTATGATCCATTCCGCATACAGACTGGTTGCAAATGTGGTCATAACATGGTCTACAGAACTGTGGATAAAATGAAATACACTGACGACGCATCACCTGAATTGATATGCATTCAGGAATGCGCATGCCTCAGTGAATAATATGGAAGAAAAGATGGACAGTGCCTAGAAAAGAACGATATTTCGACGCAAAACGATGAAGTTTTTCTTAAGATCAATTCTTTATCAAAATATATTAAAATATAGTAGAATTTTCTGGGCGAATTTTTAAAATTTTAATCAACAATTATTTTAAGAATATTATTCTGAAAATTTTAGATGTGTTCATCGTAATGAAGCGGAATGTACTAATTCTCGCAATGAAAAGTACCAAAGGCTGAGTGTTAAAAATGATTTAGTTTATCTTTAGCTGCCTAAATATTGCACGAGAAGAGATATGAAGATTTTCACTTTATGAAGAAATTTCCGATATTCCAATCTGATATTCGATAAACTCGGTAAATGGCACAAATGAACAGTATTGAAGTTTTCAAAAAAAAGTATTCAAAAATTCAAAAAAGCATAGACGAAGATTATGTCAAAGTTATTTCTACAAAAGGAAGTGAATCTGCGAAGTTAAGTTTCAACTCCAATGGTATAACGCAGTCGAATTTTGCGACTATCAAAAAGTTTATCAAAAATGTGTTTTTATCAAACCTAAATTTCCATATTCCAATATTCCATATTCCATCTCAACAACAATTTAATAAAGCAACTTTCCATGTGTTGTGGTGAAAAGTAAAAATTTAGAATGCGCAAAAAAACTTACCCATTTTGCATATGGACGGGTCGATAAAACATAAGGTAATATTTCCTTTTGCCTTCACCGAAGCAAAACGCTTATCAATTGAGAAATTTTTCGAATCTGCGGTACAATGATTATCAGTTTAAATTATTAAGAAATTAAGAAATTATTAAGAAATTTTTCTGTAAGAAACTCCATATTGTTCGAAATTTATCAATGAAGCAAATGATGAAATGAGCAGAAACCGATAAGTCGATTTTCTAATTCGTTGAAATCATCAATCATTTCGTTCTTCCTTTTTCCAACTTTGGCATTCCGATCAACCATCGCAAATAATCGAATCGCTCATGTTTCGCCGATTTCGATTCGAATTTGATTGTTCTTATGCTTATTTTAGCTATGAAATTCCTTTATCATATCCTGAATAATAAAGGATGCGAGCATATGGCTTAAAAAACTTACGAAGTTAGTCAATTTTAGGTCACTGATGCCTGAGATGCCAATTTATAGTCGTCTAATTCCATTTATCACTGCGCTTTCCGGATTTTTGCTTCTAAAGTTCCACACATCCACTTAAAATCTTTTTTTAAAAGCCTTATTACTTTTTTCTTTTTGATAGTAAACTGCATTTCTCGATGGCTTTAATCTTTATAATCATTAATATTATAACATAACGACATTTATATCGTTAGATTATCTGAATGGTTGTCATCTCGCCTTCAATGGCTTTTCAGTGGCCCTATCATCTAGCGTAGTATCATCACTCATTTTAATAACTGTTTTCTAATTAATAATAAAAAAGGTGGCCTACAATTGCCTTCTCTCGGGCAATATGAATACTTTTGCCATTTTCATTCATCTGTCTTCGATGCTGTCCTGTTTAATATAGATTAATATAGATTTTTGCTTCTTATAGTTTACGAACTGGGTGACACTACTAAGGAAACGTATATGCTCCCTGTATATCTCATTCAATACCTCTGAAGCTGTTGCAATGAAGGCAAAGACAGAGGCCTGGAAACAAGAAATCGTCATTTCGCTAGAATGATTTACATGATGAATGTTTTAAAATAAGAATCCAAATTATGCCTAATATTACTGCTGAAATACAGAAAATCATCCTTTCCCCAGATAGATACTGATTGGACACTTAAAAAAGATTCAAATTACAAATGTTTAAAAAAAATACAAATGTTTACTAGTATCAGCACTATTCCATAATTTTTCCGTTACCTTTCAGCTCCCTGTTGAAGTGACAACACTAAAGGCTTGCAATGGAAGAACGTGTACACTCGTCGAAATTATCACTGATATTATGTGCTCATTGACAGACCAGAAATGTGGACCAAACTATTGAAACTATTAGAAAGCTAACAAACACAGTAGAACTAAACTATTAGAAAAATAGGGAACGTTAGAAAAACTAAAAAACTAAAAAACTAAAAAAATATAACTGAAAGCATGCTTTTAGCCATTTAATTTTCCTCACCATTTTTGGAATTCAAGCAAAACTATTTCCACTGCTAATAATTGTTATTGGTTAGACTGGTCGGATTAATCTGCAAACGCAGGACAAGGTCATTTCTAAAGCTGCTCGATCCATGCCATCCGTAATAACACACTGGAAATAATGAAAATAATTTTCCAGTCTTTTTCCACCGTCTTTGTCCATATACATCACTAAAAGTCACTGGTCGTTGTGAGACATCAAAATCTGCGTGTGCTTATGCAAAAGTCAATGTCGAAATCGAGCAAGATGTTCGAGTTGGATTTTTGCTGTCGGAATTCAGCAGAATATTCAGAGATGTGCCGAGTTGAAGGAGTTTTCGTTTTGGACTTATGCATTGTCACAAAGCAATCCTGGGCAATTTTCAAGAAAGTTTCCGAATGAATTTAAAAGCGAAACGAAATCTGTGGCACTCCAAGTACACAATGAAGATGAAAAATCACATGCTTATTGCTTATTAGGTTATAACTCAGCTATTTTTTAAAATCTAAAATCTAAAATTATAGAAAATTTGAAAAATTGAAACATTGCAGCTATTAGAAAAATAAGGAATGCAAGAGAAACTATTTAGAATGTTAGAAGCATTTGAAAAAATATCACTAAAGGCGTGGAAAAGATGTTAGAAAAATTTTAAAATTACAACTAATACTGTGAGAAAGTTGAAAAAATTTGAAAAATATAATTGAAGCGTTGAAACTATTAGAAAGCAAACTAACATAGTAGAACTAAACTATTAGAAAAATAGAGAACGTTAGAAAAACTAAAAAATATAATTGAAAGCAAAAGCAATAAAATATAAATGAAATATAATTGCTTTTATAAATATTGAAAATTAAATTATTATATTTTGCTCTTATGTTTAATTATAATTTTTTTAAAACGTTTTTTTCCATTTTCCACTTTTTTTACATTAGGCTAAACACCGCTAAACCTTGTAATCGACATGCAATGGCTCTTATTTATATATTTTTGTATATTAATTTAACAGTTGATGATATTATTTTTATGATATCAGTTCATATTGCCGAAAAGCGTTTTTAAGAGAGCGAAACACTACTGTTGCATACATGCAACGACTGATCATCAGCGAATGTTGCTTCGTATAATTTACTTTGGTTTTGCAGTAGTCAATAGTCAATAGTAGTCAACATGATTTTTTTTGAATGAAAAATTGAAAACATCATATTTCATATTTTTTTACAGTAACATGCAAAACCTTTTATTTCTCAATAAAGGAAATAATTCGATAAATGGAAATCTGAAATAATATAATTGTTAAGTGATATAAAAACGATATAAAAAAATTTACAAATCTGAGCGAAAAAGAATCGGTAAGAAGAGAATTCATTCATGCAATTTTTAATAAATAAAGCCTTAAATAATATTTCCCATTTGAATTGCCCTATGAATATTTTCAGTAGTTACTGTTTCTCTTATAAAATTTTGCTTTTTATTCCTTATACTTCTATGTTTTTCATTTCAATATTGGCTAAGACTTCTTCAACTTAGAAACGATTGGTCAAAGGCTGATAGCTTCTTAATAATGGAATCACTGGAATTTATCACTGGATAACTGATGAAGTCAATGCTAGCACAATGCTAAACGACATATTCAGAAAAAGCGATTTCGTCGAATAGAAAATTTTTGTGACAAGAGCATTGCGACTTACCAAATCATTTATTTATATATAACTTGTCTCCGTCTCTTTCGAAATTATTGGCTTCCTTATAGCGATTTCAATGCCCATGGCATTTTCTACAATGAATTGTTTTGCTCCTGTGATTTAACCTGGCACAGCCAAATCAAATTAAAAGAATACTTCGCGTGAAGGGTAGTTTCATATAAGTTCCATTGTTTTCACAGAACCGGAAATCTTTTATTTGTAAAATGTTTGTCATCGTTTATAAAGAAGTTTATTCGCAAATTTACAAATAAAACTTGTGTAACCAAATTCAATTAATCGCATTTAGTTTTTTTTTTTTTACCAAAAAGATGAAAATTCATTTAAATCGTTATTCTCAAATTTAAAATTGCATATAAATATATTTCAAATGTTATTTAATATTACCACCTGAAATACATTCATCAATCTTTAAATTTATTATCAGAGGAAAAAGTAATAAAATTCTTTTATATTGTAAATACGAATATGGTGGCCGTTTTGTTTTGGCTTTACTAGTAACCTGAAAAGAAACATTTTGCATTCGAGAAATGAGTTCAACTTTGAAAATATTTGATACTACTGGAGAGCGTCTTTTTAGTAATTTTTAGTTTAGATTCAAACAACTACTTTAGATTTAATTTCACAAGAAGTATGTTTTCTGCTTATTCTATAGAAATTTTCTTCGATTTTTTAATCCAACAGTATTTACTATTAATGACTTTACGCTGGCTTCGCTAGCTAGAGGATCAAAGTGTAGTCAACAATTCCTTCTACCATTGTCTAATTCCGTATATACATGAGCCACCTGAGAATTTAAAATTTCTTCTGACACTTATCAATTGAGTTCGAGATTGGTACCACTCATCCGGCGCCATCATAGAAAGCACGATATCAATTCTCGAATAAGCATCAGTGAATTTCACATGCAGAAAAGATTTGTCAAAAGTATGTTTTAAGAAAAATTTTTCGATTCATCAAATCACCAACAATTATTTTATTGCAGCTTTTAATTCCTATCCTATTCCAAGTCCACGGATTTCTTCACAGATCTTTCTCGTATAATACATCGTCCACCTTTTTCCGTATATTCTTTGCTAACACATTTGCATTGCTGAATGCATATTTCAGGAGAGTCATCGATGTATACTAATCGTTTAATAGTCTTATAGACCATATTATCACCACATTTCCGACCTGTTAGGGTGCAAAGTAGGTCGCGAATCCGCTTGCAGGATCGTCCAATACAATTTGATTGGGTCTGAAAAAGCAAAAGTGACACATAATACACATAACATAATTACATTACACTTTTTACAATTACATTTTTTACATTTTTTTACATTTTTTACATTTTTTACAATTTTTACATAACTGTAGAAATTTCAAAAATATTATTATATAAAAATAAGATTTAAAGAATACCTCAACCTCACGACTTTTCATTTATAAAGGACCTAAATTCATTCAACATTTCAATTTCAGTTTCTGCGTTAAACAAAGGGTAAATTTTCGATTCCCATGAGAAATAAGGAGCGATTTTCAACCTTTTCGATAGTTCTTTGAACGGGAAATTGTGGATGTTTGGAGGCAGATCGTTGGGTTGAAGTTGGTGTCGCTGATTCATTTCCTCTCGCAGGAAGGATGCATTGACCATTTGCTCTGACGTATTCTTCCCCCATACAAGAACATTTTTGAATGCAAAATTCACTACCATTGTTTTCAATCAATTTACTGATATTATTAAATATCATATTGGTACCGCAAATTTTACCAGTCAATGAACACGGAGCATTGAATATTTCTTCATCAAGTGCACACACTCTTCCCGCGCAGTGTTTAGGCAATATTTCACCATCAAACTGAAAAATTGATAAAACCGAACCTCTTTTTGGTCCGCTTAGCACTTTTTGTATTCTCTAACTATTGACCTATTTTGTTTAATTGTAATGAGTTTCTAAAATTATCATTCAATAATAATTTTATAATAATTATGAATAGTTAACTGTGCTAAATAATCGAAACTCTGATATCAATAATAAGAAGGACCTCAGTTTCCTTTCGCATCGGAACACTCTTTTCTTTAATGCATTGTCCACCTATTTTCGTGTATTCATTACTGTCGCAAGTGCACTGTTGAATGCACATCTTATATGATGATATACCAACTTTCATGCGTAAAGGCCCAACTATGGTCCTAAAAACCATATTTGGTCCACATTTCTGGTCTGTCAATGAGCACAGAGTATCGGTGATTATTTCGTCAAGTCTACAGATTCTTCCACTGCAAACCTTTGGTGTTGGCACTTCAGCAGGGGTCTGAAAATTAATTGAAATAATACTCTTATTTTGAAATAATAATACTTTGACCGAACCTTCAGATTTGCAAATAAATATTTATGTTTTCAAATATTCAACCTCGGTTAATTTTGTGAATTGTTGCTCAATCCCACTTAATTTTTGATGATGGAAACAACGCTTTTAATGCTTTAAATTGCTGTTGATATCTAGTACCATTAAAGAAAATCCAATTTCGATGAACTTTTTGTTAGTGCCAAATCCATCTGATCGCGATATACTGCTGAAGAAATTTCTAAAACTACTACTGTTATGAGAATTGTAAAATTTCACCTTTTGGGCAGTTATTTGAGCGGAAAATTCTTTGGTGACAAATCGTTGAGTTGAAGTTGGTGTTACTTTTTCAGTTCCTTTAAATAAATTTTCAACCGAAAGCTAAAAATGGTTAAAAAATTATTTTTGCTATCACTAAGCGTTTGATGCTTTTCATTGCGGAAATTGATATACCCCTCTTTATCGAAATGAACTTTTAATGCATCGAGACAATCTTAAAAGAATTTTTGATCATAAATTTCAAAATCATAAAAAAAATTTGGCCATAGTTCAGTATATTGTGGCAAAAAAATCGACACAACAAAAACCTCAGCTTCAATTCGCGTCGCAGTATCGTTCTTTTCAATGCATTGTCCATCTTTTTTTTCATACTGTTCACTAATGCATGCGCATTCCTGAACGCATATTAGTTCAGATGATACGTCGTCAGTGTATTTCATTTTGTCCACAGTTCTGTAGATCATGTTATGACCACATTTGCGACCAGTCTGTACGCAAAATGGGTCATAAATCCTTGCACATGATTGTCCAATACAGCATAAAATGGCCTAATGAGATGATAAAAATTAAGGTTCAGTTAAGGCGAAAGAAAATATAAAAGTGACTTTGACAATTATTTCTTAATTTTTTTAAAAAAATTTAAAACTTAAAACCCGAAAGCTTTCGTTAATTTAGCAGTAAATTGGCAAAATGTGTTAGTCCTTTCCTTGAAATAATATTATAACATTACTAAAAAACGAAGCCTATAAAAAGAAATAGAAATTTTACCAGAGTCGGAATAATCATAGTTCTAACTGAGGGTAATTGAGAGTGATAATTCTAAATGAGAATGACTGAGAAAAACTGTTGTGCTCTTCCAGTTTTATACTGAATTTTTAATTAATTCCACCCAAAAATACATCGCTATCACATGGACAATTTTCGGTGAATATTTCATAAAATATTTGCAGGTACGCTTGGAAATGAAGATTGACTTCACAGAACACTGCAATCTTAATTTTTATAAAAAATTTTATGGAATTTTGCGCAAAATTTTATGGAATTTAAAAATGATTTAAAAATGATTCTAAAAAAATCAAAGAGAATTGGAAAATAAAAAATAGAATAAATTTTCTCATCATTATATCCCGAATTTTTAAGTGCCGAATCTTATATAATTTTATCTTTGCAAAATGCAATTTACCATTTTGCTGTTTTCTATTATATTGTTTAATTAGTAATATTAAAAATAAGTTCTAAGAATATGAAGAAAATATAAGAAAAGAAAAAATAAGCCTTGAAAAGTTGGAGATTTTATATCTGCTCGGATTAACTATTTTCTAAATGCTAAATAAATCGAAGCGTAAGGTTATACATATTTGGTTGGTACTTCTATATGAATGGATAATTAGTGAATAAAAATAATAACATTTTTGTTAAGAAATCTCTAAATTTTATCTAAATTTTCTTATGTTGTGATAATTACATTTGATAACCTTTTATGTTATCAATTCTATTAGTGGTTGCAGAAATGAAAAATTTTTTATGCATAATTTTTAATTTCTCATAATTTCTCATTTAATAAAATCATTATTAAATGAGAAATTTGAATTAAATATGGTTGTGTCACAATTATAATGGTATGATGCTTGTTCAGTGAAATGAACTATGATGAATGTCGATTTTTGAAGTAATTTTGAAAGTACTTTGGTTGATTTGCCGTTGTATTTTTATAAATCGGCAGTTATTTCAATAGAATATTTTAAAAATAAATCGTATTTTAAAATTAAAATTAATCGCTAATCTTCCCATTTGTAAAGCACTCATAAT
>UYYG01001277.1:12504-27797 GCA_900625125.1 Dracunculus medinensis
GGAATATTAACCATCGTAATCATATGCCAAAAAGATGCAACAGGGGTTTGCGTGTTTTTTTCCTTTTCCAAATTCTCAGGAAAAATTCACTACTGAATTGAGGACAATTATGAATGAATCTTTTCACAGCTGAATTTAAGAAGCAAAAACAATAGAAATATGAAATATAGATGAAAAGAAATTGTACTGAGCTTTCGAAATAAAAGAAAAATTTAAAATTTTATTAGATCCCACTTCATTTGCTTGTCAAATCATACCTATTCCATTCATTTGTTAGAAAAACATCTACTGATTTGTTTCATATAATGATAAGCAAGAAAAAATATATTTGAAAAAATATAATGAGTCTATGGAACTTATTAATTTTTCTAGTGATAAGAGAGAAAAACGACGGCTGATATGTAAATTTGCTGATTTTTTCAACCCTTAAACTTAACTGAAGACTGTGATTCCTTTATGAAAACATCGCAAATATCGCAGGTTATTTTAGTAAAATCGCAATGTTTAAAATTAAAATTTCCATGAGATATCAGCTTTTTTTATTTTCTTTATTCGCACTCAAAAAATTATCAAAATGAAAATGATTATAGCTGATTTCATTTTTTTTCTTGCCAATCAAATTAATATAAAATAACATTTTTTCAAAATTTTTCAAATTATTAATATTTTCTTAGTAATCTTTCCAAAAATTATTCGACTCATTTATCATTGCGCAACTCAAACTGATAGTCTTAATGAATTCATTTTGATAATTTATATGAGCATTTAAATTTTTTAGAAAATTGTAAATTCAACAATTCTTTATATTATTTTATTGATTTATAGTCTGATTATTTCAAATTATATCTCTTTTCAGAGTTACAGAGATACACAGCAGCCACCCAGATTTGAAGGGTTTGCTGCTGATGAAAGCTAGAATAAAGTAATAAAAAAATTAAATGTTGCTATCACTGCTTCACTAATTTCTTTCATTTGGCATCTTATGTTGTCGTTATTATTGATGCAAGCATACGGCGTTTGTTGCCTTGCTTGGTTGCTTCAAATGAACAAATAAATTAATAATAATGAACAAAAATAATCATATATAAGAAATAATGATAATAAAATAGCTAAATAATAATAATAAAATAATAATATTCATTATAATAACAATATTTTAATTTATAAAGATATTATGAAGTCTGGCCTTAATCCCAAAATTTGGAAATTGTCCCATATAGTTCCCATTCATAAAAAAGGAAGCACCTATGACGCTTCTAATTACAGACCTATTAGCTTAACATGTGTTGGTAGCAAGGTACTTGAAAGGTTGATTTGCAACAAATTGCTTACTTATCTTGATGCTAATAATTTTATTTCTTATCAGCATGGCTTTTGTATAAAAAAATCTACTTCTTCACAAATATTGGCAAATCTCTCTGATTGGTCAGCATCAATTGACAATGGAAAAATAGTATCAGTTGTGTACCTAGATTTGGCTAAGGCTTTTGATACTGTTTCCCATAGCAAATTATTGGTCACTCTTAATAGTTATGGCATAACAGGGGACCTCTATAACTGGGTTTCAGATTACATAAAAGATCGTTACCAGGCTGTATATGTTAACAACACTCTTTCTGACATGACACCTGTTAAATCAGGCGTTCCCCAAGGCAGTTGTATTGCGCCATTGCTATTTCTATTATATATAAATGATATCACAACAGTGGTAATAAATTCTACTATTTATCTTTATGTTGATGATTGTAAAATTTATTATTCTCATGGTAGAACGGATAGCCTATCTCCACTGCAGGAGGACCTCAACAGAATAGCTGATTGGCTATATGACAGGCAAATTACCCTTTCCTTTCAAAAATGTAGCGTTCTTCACATCAATTCTAAAGGATTCGATCTTCCTAACCTTTTTATAAATGGTAATTTAATCAATAGAGTCTCACACATCTCCGATCTTGGAATAATCATGGATGGAAATCTCGATTTCGATCTTCACTGCAGAACCATAGTAAAGAAGTCCTCAAGGATGCTAAATTTTATTTTTCGTTCGTTTAAGAACAAAACTGAAAGTTTTCTTATCAAATTATACAAAGCATTCGTTCGGCCTCTTCTTGACTACAATACTATATGTTACTCCCCTAGACATCGCAAAACAGGCAAAATAATCGAAGGACTCCAAAAATATTTTCTAAGACGCCTCTCTCCTAATAAAAATTATAATTATAAAAGAATTATAAAAGAATTATAAAATTATAAAATTATAAAAGAAAACTTCTACAACATAACATGGATTCTCTCTCAGTTCGTAGAATTAAACAAGATTTAATTTACACATATAAAATTCTGTATGGTTATGTTAAACTAGATTGCTCGAAATATTATAACTTTAGACTAAATTTGAATCCAACAAGAACTAATGGACTAAAATTACTAAAACCTATATGCGAAACCAAACTAAGGACTCATGACTTCTTCTTCTTCTTCTTTATTAGTACCATTAACTACTGGAACAAATTACGATGTAGCTTGTGCGTCATCCTTAGCTGTCTTTAAAAAAAGACTAGATAATATCATTTACGATATTATTTAAAAACAAAAAAAAAAGAAAGAGTTTACACCAGACAAGAACTGCAGGAAGTGAGAAATCTCGATTTTATCTAAAATTTAATGCTTAAAATTGAGAATAAAAAAATTATCGCTTATACTGGATGAAAAATTCAACGAATTCCTCTATTTTATCGATGTTACTTCGAATTGTACTATATTATATTGATCTGCAATTTCCTCGTTAAATTGTTAATTTTTGTCATATTGTTTTATAATTAATTTTGTTTATGTTATATTTTTTTTTTGTGTTTTCTTTTTCTGTTATCTTAATTGTTATTATTAATACAAGCACATGGCGTTGTCGCCCTGCTTGGCTGGTTATCAATAAATAAATAAATAAATATTATTAGTAATAATAATATATGATAATATTAGTAATAATAACAATGATAACAATATGATAATAATGTAAATAGCAATAAAAAATGGTGTAATAATGGTATAACAACACTCATATAGTAATATTTCGGATCTTGTTAAATCTATTAATAATCCAGCTATCATATATCAAGCCCACTAAGCTGATAAAAACTGACAAATTTAGGTCCAAAATTTTTTTAGTCCTTTTTAGTCATTATAAAAAGATTATTCGATTTAATGAGATATTTATTAAAGAGAAATACAGTTTCAAAAAATGATGATGTGAATCAATAAAAGAATACAAAGATTTATTCTTTTCGCAGTTCTCAAAAATTTAATGCTTAAAATTGAGAATAAAAAAATTATCGCTTATACTGGATGAAAAATTCAACGATAATTCGTCTATTTTATCGATGAAAAAGAGATTTGTTAAAATTCATATTTGTTAATATGAATTTGATAACGATTAAATTGAATTTGTTAAAAGAAATGGACAAACCTACGCATTTGTTATAGCCATTTAAAATCCTATATTAGAAAAGATAAAGTAGCTCATAAAACAACCTTATAAATCTTAAATATAAGAATACGCAGAAATGAATTTTATAAAAATTCGATTAAAAATTGCAGTAAAAAGGAAATTTAGAAATATTAAATATTAATATTATATATTAAATATTAATATTAAGCTTTGTTAATATTAAATACTAAAGTTTAAATGTTAAATATATTAAAATATTAAACTTCGTTATCAAGCGATTTTCAATTTTCAATTACACTTATAATGGCATCCGAACAATTCTACACGAATTTTTTTGAAGAATTGAAAACATTCATAATTTTATATTTTTTTACAGTAATATGCAAAATTTTTTTCTAATGAAAAAAACAATTCGATAGATTGAAATAAAATTTGTATAATTGATAAGGAAATGATATAAAATGTGAAAAAATTTAGAAATATGAGTAGAAATGGATCGGAAAAAAAAGATTCTCTCAAGAAATTTTTGAAAAAATTTTTTTCGAAGACCAAAGTATTTAAAAGAAAATTAAAAGTGTTTTACAAAAATTTATTCATTTGCAGACTCCGTTTAAAAAATTAAATATGCCTTAAAACTTCCAATATTTTAAAAACTCTAATTCCAATTCCAAATTTATTTTCCTTATTTAATACCATTTTAAAAATTTAAAATTCTTTTAGTAAAAAAATTTCATATTTTCTTTATTCACTTTTTTAAACTAGCATTTCCAAGTGCAATAAAAAATAATTATTTATTAAATTTACTAAATTTACTAAATTTTTTGGGGTTTATTAATAATTAATTTTTATTAAAATATTAATACGAACCAAATCTCACTTGAAAATATGCAAAAGTTTATTTACTCAAACAAGAAGAATATGAATTTGATAACGATTAAATTAAATAATAAAAATTAAATAAATAATGAATAATAATAAAGAACAATAAATAAATAAAAGAATTTATAAAAAATAAATTAATGTATTTGATAGATTTAGACAAAAATTTAATCGATATGAGTCGAATCTACAAAATATATCTTAAATAGCATAGCATTACAGTTATTATAACAGTCATAATTCATTCACAAAAATCCTTTTCTCAGTCATTTTTACCACATTCACATTGCCATAATTAGCATGGCTTCCATCGCTTTACCTTCAGAACTCGTAGTAGCCTTTAGTAAAATAAATTTTTTATAATTTTTTGTAATTTTATGATTGGCTAAAATTGCTTTATCCATATTTCATCGAATCTTAATAATTTCTTTCATTTTGACATTTTTTTATTTTCTTACTAAGTATAATTCTAAAATTTTATTAAAACAGCGATTATTTAGTGGTAAATTAAATTTTGCTGCTCCCGAATTATCAATTAATATTTGACGTTCATTGTAAAACTTTCTTGTTTTACAAATACTCTAATATTTTTTATGAATTAAAGATAATTGTCTCTTTAGTTTTTTACATTATTTTAAACTAATCATAAAGTCGAAAAAATTGTGAAAATTTCGAAGTAAAATTTTGAAAAACTAAGAAAATAGGCAAATTATTAATCAATTCTAATAATAATGTAATGAGTGTTGGAAATCACAAATCTCGACTTTCAGCATAATTTTATCAATAATAATCCGAAACTTTACTGGAATAGAAAGTTTTAGGACCAATGATTATTGTTCAATAATTATTATGTAACAAAAGTATAATTTAATTCAAAATAGTGAAATTTCTGCGATATTATTCCAGAAAACAGTTAAATGAACTTTATTGTCACATTTTATTATAGAAAGATTGTAATAGCTGAAGTAACCATTTAGTTTGAAAAGCTGTTGGCTTGGAAATTCTTTCAAAAGAATCGTTGCAAAGCATTTTATAAAAGCACTTCCTTTCCTGGTTAGATTCGCTGTGGCTGGTTTGCCACACCAGGCAAATTTTGCCACTACGAAATAGAAGTTTAAATGGATCGACAATATAACACAGTTTTTTGAAAGACAAGTTTGTTCGATGAGTAAGCAGAACGCCAGAATCTTTGGAAATTATGAGTGCTTTACAAATGGGAAGATTAGCGATTAATTTTAATTTTAAAATACGATTTATTTTTAAAATATTCTATTGAAATAACTGCCGATTTATAAAAATACAACGGCAAATCAACCAAAGTACTTTCAAAATTACTTCAAAAATCGACATTCATCATAGTTCATTTCACTGAACAAGCATCATACCATTATAATTGTGACACAACCATATTTAATTCAAATTTCTCATTTAATAATGATTTTATTAAATGAGAAATTATGAGAAATTAAAAATTATGCATAAAAAATTTTTCATTTCTGCAACCACTAATAGAATTGATAACATAAAAGGTTATCAAATGTAATTATCACAACATAAGAAAATTTAGATAAAATTTAGAGATTTCTTAACAAAAATGTTATTATTTTTATTCACTAATTATCCATTCATATAGAAGTACCAACCAAATATGTATAACCTTACGATTTGTTTAGCATTTAGAAAATAGTTAATCCGAGCAGATATAAAATAAATTTCCAACTTTTCAAGGCTTATTTTTTCTTTTCTTATGTTTTCTTTATATTCTTAGAACTTATTTTTAATATTACTAATTAAACAATATAATAGGAAACAGCAAAATGGTAAATTGCAAGTATTTTGCAAAAATAAAAATATAGATTCGGCACTTAAAAATTCGGGATATAATGATGAGAAAATTTATTCTATTTTTTATTTTCCGATTCTCTTTGATTTTTTTAGAATCATTTTTAAATCATTTTTAAATTCCATAAAATTTTTTATAAAAATTAAGATTGCAGTGTTCTGTGAAGTCAATCTTCATTTCCAAGCGTACCTGCAAATATTTTATGAAATATTCACCGAAAATTGTCCATGTGATAGCGATGTATTTTTGGGTGGAATTAATTAAAAATTCAGTATAAAATTGGAAGAGCACAACAGTTTTTCTCAGTCATTCTCATTTAGAATTATCACTCTCAATTACCCTCAGTTAGAACTATGATTATTCCGACGGTTACTCTGGTAAAATTTCTATTTCTTTTTATAGGCTTCGTTTTTTAGTAATGTTATAACATTATTTTAAGGAAAAGACTAACACATTTTGCCTATTTACTGTTTAATTAACGAAAGCTTTCGGTTATCTAAGTTTTTTTAAAAAATTAAGAAACAATTGTCAAAGTCACTTTTATATTTTCTTTCGCCTTAACTGAACCTTAATTTTTATCATCTCATTAGGCCATTTTATGCTGTATTGGACAATCATGTGCAAGGATTTATGACCCATTTTGCGTACAGACTGGTCGCAAATGTGGTCATAACATGATCTACAGAACTGTGGACAAAATGAAATACACTGACGACGTATCATCTGAACTAATATGCGTTCAGGAATGCGCATGCATTAGTGAACAGTATGAAAAAAAAGATGGACAATGCATTGAAAAGAACGATACTGCGACGCGAATTGAAGCTGAGGTTTTTGTTGTGTCGATTTTTTTGCCACAATATACTGAACTATGGCCAAATTTTTTTTATGATTTTGAAATTTATGATCAAAAATTCTTTTAAGATTGTCTCGATGCATTAAAAGTTCATTTCGATAAAGAGGGGTATATCAATTTCCGCAATGAAAAGCATCAAACGCTTAGTGATAGCAAAAATAATTTTTTAACCATTTTTAGCTTTCGGTTGAAAATTTATTTAAAGGAACTGAAAAAGTAACACCAACTTCAACTCAACGATTTGTCACCAAAGAATTTTCCGCTCAAATAACTGCCCAAAAGGTGAAATTTTACAATTCTCATAACAGTAGTAGTTTTAGAAATTTCTTCAGCAGTATATCGCGATCAGATGGATTTGGCACTAACAAAAAGTTCATCGAAAATGGGTTTTCATTAGGAGTTCAGTACATCAACAGCCATTCAATAAAGCAATTTTAGCTTTGTGTGATTTTATGTTAGAAAATAGTGCATGCAACAAAACTAACCATTTTACATTCAGATGGATTAGAATGAATTCTCTGAGGCATAAAATGCAAAACAGTTATCATTTGAGGAATTTTTCTGCAGGCTACGCTTATTGAGGCTATACTATGTATAGAGGCTTTTATTTAAGAGTCCTCACCACTACTGGTTAAACTCGCTCTACTGGCCTGTCGCATTGGGCGATATATGAGAGAGTTCCTTGGCGATCGAAAACTTGTGATCGCCAGCATCACTCGGATTTTTGTGCAGGTTTACTCCTTCAGGAAATCGAACCTCTTCTTCTTCCTCTAACAGCTCTCACCATTGCTGGTTAGGCTGGTAAGAGTGGATCCAAGGTATTTAAAATCCAGCACTTCCACTTCCGCAATTGATAAAAATAGGTATTTTTATCAGTATCTTGTATTTAAAACGAAAATACTTTCGTTTTATTTATATCGATTTTGAGGAATCCAACCCCTTAGCATCGGACGTATAGAGGCTAGTGTTGGTTGTATGAATTTTAGAAGAAAACGGTAGAAATTGATAAGTCGATCCTAATCCGTACAAACCAACAAACATTCTTTTTTCTGTTTCCAACTATGGCATTTCTATCGCCCATTGTTAGCAACTACTTTATGTTTATGCTGTCGATTTCGATTTGAACTTGGTTCTTCCATCTTTTAGAACTATAATAACAATGTTTCTTCTTAGGTTTTTTATCATAAACAATAAATTACACTCGATTCCAACCCATTACAATTCTTTGATGCCAAAGATGCCAATTTGTAGCCATTTACCACCGAGCTCAACCGTCCTGAGTCTAAGCTTCTAATGTTCCATGCACTCATTATAAATCTTTCTTTGCAGCCTTGCTCTTTTTTCCCTATATGACAATACCAGTTCCATAGTTTTTGAAGGAAATATTCCTTCTATTAAAAAAAAATTAAAAAAATGTAAATTAAACGTTTGAAAAAATAAAAATTTATTGGCGAAGCTGTGGAAGATTCAGTCAGAAAAAATTAGAGTATTATTTCAATTAATTTTCAGACCCCTGCTGAAGTGCCAACACCAAAGGTTTGCAGTGGAAGAATCTGTAGACTTGACGAAATAATCACCGATACTCTGTGCTCATTGACAGACCAGAAATGTGGACCAAATATGGTTTTTAGGACCATAGTTGGGCCTTTACGCATGAAAGTTGGTATATCATCATATAAGATGTGCATTCAACAGTGCACTTGCGACAGTAATGAATACACGAAAATAGGTGGACAATGCATTAAAGAAAAGAGTGTTCCGATGCGAAAGGAAACTGAGGTCCTTCTTNTCGATGCATTAAAAGTTCATTTCGATAAAGAGGGGTATATCAATTTCCGCAATGAAAAGCATCAAACGCTTAGTGATAGCAAAAATAATTTTTTAACCATTTTTAGCTTTCGGTTGAAAATTTATTTAAAGGAACTGAAAAAGTAACACCAACTTCAACTCAACGATTTGTCACCAAAGAATTTTCCGCTCAAATAACTGCCCAAAAGGTGAAATTTTACAATTCTCATAACAGTAGTAGTTTTAGAAATTTCTTCAGCAGTATATCGCGATCAGATGGATTTGGCACTAACAAAAAGTTCATCGAAATTGGATTTTCTTTAATGGTACTAGATATCAACAGCAATTTAAAGCATTAAAAGCGTTGTTTCCATCATCAAAAATTAAGTGGGATTGAGCAACAATTCACAAAATTAACCGAGGTTGAATATTTGAAAACATAAATATTTATTTGCAAATCTGAAGGTTCGGTCAAAGTATTATTATTTCAAAATAAGAGTATTATTTCAATTAATTTTCAGACCCCTGCTGAAGTGCCAACACCAAAGGTTTGCAGTGGAAGAATCTGTAGACTTGACGAAATAATCACTGATACTCTGTGCTCATTGACAGACCAGAAATGTGGACCAAATATGGTTTTTAGGACCATAGTTGGGCCTTTACGCATGAAAGTTGGTATATCATCATATAAGATGTGCATTCAACAGTGCACTTGCGACAGTAATGAATACACGAAAATAGGTGGACAATGCATTAAAGAAAAGAGTGTTCCGATGCGAAAGGAAACTGAGGTCCTTCTTACTGATATCAGAGTTTCGATTATTTAGCACAGTTAACTATTCATAATTATTATAAATTTATTATTGAATGATAATTTTAGAAACTCATTACAATTAAACAAAATAGGTCAATAGTTAGAGAATACAAAAAGTGCTAAGCGGACCAAAAAGAGGTTCGGTTTTATCAATTTTTCAGTTTGATGGTGAAATATTGCCTAAACACTGCGCGGGAAGAGTGTGTGCACTTGATGAAGAAATATTCAATGCTCCGTGTTCATTGACTGGTAAAATTTGCGGTACCAATATGATATTTAATAATATCGGTAAATTGCTTAAAAAGAATGGCACTGTAGTTTGCTTTCAAAAGTGTACTTGTATGAGTGAAGAATATGTCAAAGCAAATGGTCAATGCATCCTTTCTGCGAAAGGAAATGAAAATATGTCACCAGCTTTATCTCAACGATCTATCACCGAACGTTCACAGTTTCCCGTTCAACCAACTATCCAAAAGGTAAAAAATTTGCAATCGTTCTTTATTTCTCATGGAAATCAAGAATTTATGTTTTAGTTAACGCAGAAACTGAAATTGAAACATTGGATAAATTTAAGGCTTTTATAAATGAAAAGTTGTGAAGTTGAAGTTTTCATTAAATCTTATTTTTTATATAATAATATTTTCGAAATTTCTGTAGTTATGTAATAAAACATGCAATTTCAGATTTCTAAGACTCACTCAAATTACGCTGGACGATCTTGCGAGCGAGTTCGCGACCTATTTTGCACGTTAACAGGTCAGACGTGTGGTGATAATATGGTCTACAAAACTATTAAACGATTGATTTACATCGATGATTCTCCTGAAATATGCATTCAGCAATGCAAATGTGCCAACAAAGAATATACGGAAAAAGATGGACGATGCATTATACGAGAAAGATCTGTGAAGAAAAATCATGCTCATCAGGTCACATTTTATTGCGCAATAGCTAAACTTCCATGAATCATTGTTTAAAAATTCGGGATTTGGAATAGGATAGGAATTAAACAGCTGCAATAAAATAATTGTTGGTGATTTGGTGAATCGAAATATTTTTTAAATATATACTCTGTGACAAATCCTCCAAGACAATTCCTTTCTGCATGCGAAAACTGGTATTTTTCCCTTCCTGTGGTATTAAACATTGGATTGGATGGTGGGAATTATACCCTTTGTTTGTGCAATTTACTCCGTAATCTAATATAATAGATTTGTAATATGCTGCTGATGTCATTTCATGGTGAAATTCAATAGATGCCACACAGTGTGCTGATAATTGGACCAAATTTTGAGTTCATGACTAATATAAAAAAAAAGGAAGGCTTTTCGCCTTATTTAGTAGAAACTTAATTATTACGACGATCTCATTCTATTTAATTAATTGAAGCGCTTTATCTCATTATATATTGAAAAAAATTCCTACCTCCCCCCCCCCCCCCCCCCCCCTCACCGTATTATCGAATATTTTTAAAGTGGAATTCATTCTGAATGCGAAATATTTCTTTTTTTCAGACTATTCAGTTATTTTCAGGCCAAAACAAAGCAGCCATATTCGTATATACAATACAGAAAAAGTGTTTCTCCTTAGTTTGCTCCTTCTTTTTCTGATAATAAATTTAAAAATTATCTGTATTTCTGATGGTAATATCAAATAAAATATGAAAAATATTAATATATAATTCTAAATTCGAGAATAGTGATTTAAATGAATTTTCTTTCTTTCATAAAAAAATTAAATGCGATTATTTGAATTTATTTGAATTTGGTTACACAAGTTTTATTTGTAAATTTGAAAATGAACTTCTTTATAAATGATGACAAACATTTTACAAATAAAAGATTTCCGTTTCTGTGAAAATAATGAAATTTATATGAAACCATCTTTCACGCGAAGCGTTCTTTTAGTTTGATTTGGCTGGGCTAGGTTGAATCACAGGAGCAAAACCATTCATTGCTGTGGACGTCAAAATCGATAAGGAAGCCAATAATTTCGAAAAAGACGGAGGCAAGTTATGTAAATAAATGAATTAGTATATCACAATATTAATGTTAAAAAAATTTTCGATTCGCGAAAGTCGTTTTTTCTGAATTTGTCGTTTAACATTGTGCTAGCATTCATGACTTCCATCAATTATCCAGTGATAAAGTGCAGTTACTTCAATCTTATCGGTCCTCTCATAGCATTGCGATAAGAAGAAAAGAATTCGATAGATGGAAATCCGAATGAAATTAACATAATTATTAAGTGATATAAAATTAATATAAAAAAATTTACAAATCTGAGTGAAAAAGAATGCATCAAAAAATGTGCTAAAAATCAAAGGAAGGCTTGTTATGTGTAAGGCTTGTTTTTTATTTGCAAATGAAAATTTGGTCATTTAAAGTGAAATCTGAAAGGTGCTGGTGTAGAAGCCATAGCATGAATCCCTGAATCTTTGAGTGGCTATGATTGAGTGATGAGATCTTATCTGAATAGTTAGCGGAGCCAGAAATCATGCCTGAAAATTAATAGTCTATTACTGAAGCTTTTAAGGCACTATTTTTAGAGGAAAGAAATAGAAATGAGGTGCTTTTGAGCTGGAACGTGTAGCCTGAACAAAATATTCTATAAAGTAGTATGCATACAAGAAGGACATTTTTGTCGACGAAATATGGAGCTGATTATTATTGACAAAAGACTGTCCTTTTACGAGCAAACGTTGGAAATTTGTTCTGCAATGTCAACATATGCATAGATATGTTGAAAAAAGCGGTCGATGCACTGAAATAACCAAAAATTTGATGAATTGGACAAATGATTCGTTCTTTGAAATTATCATTTGACGTGCACTTTGCAGTTGACCTGACTAATGGGTCCACAAGCTGAAATAATTAAAATAAAATAGAACAAAATGTTAGACTATTTGTGGCATATTTATTGCAAATGAAAATGCAATGGAAAAATCACGGTTTTAATATTTTAATAAATATTAATATATCATTATAATATTTTAAAAAATATTAATGAGTTCCAACGAATTTAGTAATTTTTCTTTTTAACTTGGAAATATTAGTTCAAAAAAACGGATAAAGAAAATATGAAATATAAAAATTTTTTAATAACAATAATTTTAATATGATTTTATATAAGCGAAATAAATTTGGAATTTCACTGCTTTTAAAATATTACAAATTTGAAAGTATTTGGTCGATTCGAAAGAAATATTAGCAAATAGATTTGTGCGAAAAATTGATTTGATCGATAATAATCTGTGGACCGATAGTCTTAGCCAATTTTGAGATGAAAAAGGATTGTACAAAATAAAAAAGAAACCTTACAAGAGAAACCGTAATTTATGAAATTATCATTCATAGGGCTGTTCGAAGATAAAATACTGTTTAAGGCTTTCTTTTTTAAAACATTCTTAATTGTGAATTGTGAATTTTCTTTTTTCCCATTCTTTTCCAATCAGATTTTATTTTATTCTCGCATTTTCATTTTTTTATCATTTAACAATTTCATTCGGATTTTCATCTATCGAATTATTTCCTTTATTTATTGAAATAAATGGTTTTGCATTTAATTGTGAAAAAATTGCAAATTGTAAATATGTAAAAGTTTTTAATTTTTTTCATTCAAAAAAAAGAATCGCCATTATAAATCAGCAAATCGGCAAATCAGCAAAGGCGCCAGAAAGGTTTCAGTAAGCCTTCAGCACAATGTTATGAGAGGACGAGTAGGATTGGAGCAACAAGAATTTAACAACCGAACTTTGATATTTATTCACTGATGCGAGTCTATGCAAGGTTAAATGCCAAATTCAAGAAATCAGAAAAATGGCTTTGGCGATTCGTAACTGTTTTTATCACGAATATTGTGCCAATTGATTCGAAATCTTTTCTGGTTGATTAATCGAGTTCTCGATTGGTACTTCATATATTTGCTCGGCACCATCACTTTACTTTACTTTACTTTAAAAGGCAGTAAGAAATCAATTCTCGAATAAGCACTGGTGAACGTGGCCAAACAGCTCTATATAGATGGCGTTTGAACAAAGATGGATGGCATCCTATGAGTTATATCCATTCGACTCACTCAGGCATAATCAGTCAAAGACAGAATAATGTTTCCTCTAATCTCATTGATAATGCACATTACACTAGATCGCAGATTTCGCTGCGATTCCATAGAAGCATCATCGCCCAGAAGGCTCCATTTTAAGTGGTTATCTGAAGAGCAAATTCGGCTTCCGTTTGATTATTTGGTATAAGGGAGATATTCAGATAATTAATAAATAACGTATTAAAATGAATTATTATATTTATTTTTGGCACAGTGCTCATTGTATAACGAGGAATACTTATATTTTTTTCAAAAATTCTACAATAAAAATTCTACAATATTTTATATTTCATTTTATACAATTCTTTAATTTAAAGAATTGCACCTTCTCCACCCGTAGTGAAACGCTATCGATATTCTACCATTGTTTCTGCTACATAAGGCGAAAATTGTATATTTCGTAAGGAATTTTTCTTAAATTCGATATTGAAAAGTTTAATAATGGAGCGATTGCTAATCGAATTTTTATTAAATTCATTTCTGTGTATTCTTAAAAACTTTTCAAACATTTAAGGTCGCTTTATAAGCTACCTTGTCGCATTTTAAAGTGACTGTAACAAATGGTTTCTTCTATAGGTTTGTCCATTCCTTTCAACAAATCTCTTCTTCATTGATAGAGGAATTCGTTAAATTTTTCGACCAAAAAATGATTTTAAAAAATGATTTCACAATTATCAAAATAAGCGATATTTTTTTATATTTTCAATTTTAAGCATTTAAATTTTCTGAGAACCGTCAAAAGAACAAATCTTTGTATTCTTTTATTGATTCATATTCTCATTTTTTTAAATTATATTTCTCTCTTGTAAAATATTAAATCAAATAATCTTTTTACAATAACTAAAAAGAGACTAAAAAATTTAGAACTTTATCGGCTTTAATTTTATCAGCTTTTATCATCTTTACTTTATAAAATATTCTTTTTTTTCTGGCTGTTTATTATTAAAATATATCTCGAAAAAAGTAGATAGGATATAAATATAAATATAAACTATAATAATCATGAAATTTTCTTCTCGTAATTTTCTTCATTAACTTTCTTTATT
Organism: Dracunculus medinensis; assembly: GCA_900625125.1. NCBI lineage: Eukaryota > Metazoa > Nematoda > Chromadorea > Rhabditida > Dracunculidae > Dracunculus > Dracunculus medinensis. The sequence goes on from UYYG01001277.1 coordinate 27,280, forward strand.
ACTTTGTTAACTAATTATGCTTCTTTTTATTGTAATTTATAATATATAAGAATGCAGAAAAAGGAAATTACAGTTCGGAATATAGAATGCTTTTTTTCATCATTGGGAAAAGAAAGCCCTCTCTATTTATTTGCACTATTAAGCTGTACCTAACTTGTAAAACCGTCACGGTTATCGATAATACAAGATACACCTATGTATTCTCGCTAAGAATGGTCAGAAGCTATATGACATTCATCTCGTCTTATTAGCACCAAAATAGTCTACGCTAACATAGTCTACAATGCTTTTCTTCACCATTTTTGGAGCAAAACTACTTTCACTGCTAATAATTGTTATTGGTTTGACTGGCCGGGCTAGTCTACAAGGGCAGGAAAAGGTCATTTCTAAAGCTGCTCGATCCGTATAGCACACTGGTAATAATGAAAATAATTTTCTAGTCTTTTTCCATCGTCTATATCCATATATATTGCTATAAGTCACTGGTCGTTGTATAAGTACAGGACCTTTATCCTAAC
>UYYG01001276.1:6643-28602 GCA_900625125.1 Dracunculus medinensis
AAAATTTGAGAAGTCTATGTGAAATTGTATCTGAACTAGAAAATTTATCATTTTTGCTTATACTTTTTTGGCAAAAATTTCAAATAATTCGCGATTTTACTGGTTATGCTTTTTAGTGTTGACAAAATATTCTTTAAAATCTTGAGATATGGAAGTTTTCTTTTTTTTTGCCAGTTTCTTTTTTCCTTCTATACTTGGCAAATGAAAGAGATTTTCCCCCTTTTCCTCATAATCTACGAAATTTCTACCAACTTTTTTGTCGTCCTCACAGCTTGATTCGTTACACCTTCCTCTTGCCTTCTTTCCTTCGCCTTCCTTCCTCTTTCTTGTTGTTTTTAGTTTTTTTTTCACTTTTTAAATTTCTTCTTTATCCACTTCCACATCTTATAAAATCCATTTACTGCTAATAGTTATTTTAGCTTTTTTGAATTTGGTATATTCCTCTAAGACTCTATTTTTGAAGTCGACCATCGTCATCATCGCATTCATCTCTGAGCAATCATCGAATAGCAATAATTAACAATGAGTACCATTCTACCATAAAAGCGGTTTCAAGGTGTTTAGCTTAATGTAAGTATAAATGCCAAAACTATTTCCTCTGAAGTTATTTTACCAATGAGAAAATTTTAATTCATTTTTAACACAAATTCATTAAAACTATAATTTTTATACAATCATACTAATTAGGCACAATAACCGCAAGTTTTCGCGCACTGTTGCATCATTGTCGTTCGAAATACACCACCACAGCTATTTGCGGCTCGAACTGCAGCACAGTTCAGTCTTTCGTCTCTACAAACTGACGTTAAAGGCGATATACTCGTCGCTGAAATCCATGAAAATTTTAATTTTTCATTTCCAGTGGAATTTCCAATTTTGCATTTCTATTTTTAGAATGTTTTTAAAACAATTCCTTTTCAGAATCAGAAATTACTTGTTAGGCAGTCGCGCGACCCGCAAGTTCTCTGGCACATATTTTTCAATCTGTTGTCAAAACAAATGCCCAATCCCATAAGAACGTCGCAGCCGTCGATGGTATCGGGACACATATTTGCAGCGCCAGGTAAATGACAAAGGCCGCAAGTCTGTGGGCAAAGTCGTAATGCAAGACTTGGGAATTGAGAACACATTGCCCTTGAAAAATTTCTGCATGCACCATCCCGACCTCCAACTGAAATTAATATCCTTAATCTTCATCCATATATTTTGCATTTAAATGAATTTTCAAGTAAATTCTCTTGCCCTTTTTATTTTTTCAACGCAACATTTTGATTTTTATTGTATTTTTTACATTCTATGCCGGTAATTATAATATTTTAGTTCTTACCATTTTGGCAGTTGTATTCTTTGGTTAAGCAACATGTCGCACATGTATGTGGACACATTTGTCGAACTAACATTTTATAAGCATCTTTCTGACAATTTTCTGGAACTTTATAGCCGTTGGTGCTGCAAGACATTGATACTTTGTTGATTTTTTTTTGAAGCTTGAATAATATGAAATTATTTAAACAAATTAATGATAATAATAATAAAAATGCAGTGGGCGTTCCAAAACTACAATGGTTTTTTATTTTGTATTTATTGGAATTTCTTCCATGGATTAAATGAATGTTAGTAAAATGGTTCATTTGACGACTTAAAAGTGGAAAGTAATTTATTATTTTTATATAAAAATTTAAATTTCTAAAAAAAATTTTAAAAATTTTCAAAAAAATTTTAAAAAAAATCATTGTGAAAATAGTTATCGAATTTCGAAAGCACTGAATTGTTGAATTTTTTACAAAATTTTTTTGATTGCCGATGTAAAAAAAAAAACTATTTTTGAAAATATTGTAAATATTTATCGTTAAAATTTAATATGACTTCTTTATTGATATTACTACTGATAGTATCGATTCAAATCAGATACAAATCAGATATGAGATTTATCGTCGTAGTGGTATATTTTTAACGAAAGGAAAGTGAAATTCAAAAGCTCTTACGGCACTCGGTTATCCGCGATTATCTGCATCTCATTATTGGCGTACTTGAATATTTCGAAGCAAGCTGGTGCATCACGATCATAGCAGTTCTCAACAGGTACTGAAGGTCTTCGCACAAATTGTGCACCTGCAGCCTGGTTTCCGCCTGCAACTACGGGCACAAGAACAGAGCAAACATCTATATCCGCAGCACCCGCATTAGCGAGATTGTATAAGGATGCGAGGACAAGCAAAAAAGTGAACATGTTATTCAGTCAAATGTTTTGTTCTCGATCTATAATTTCAGCATTATATTGCCAATTTTTATTTGTTTTTCATAAACACAATAAAGCAAAAAATTATCACTCTCTTACCTAAAATCTTCAGTTGCTTAAACATGGTTTTTGAAAATTTCATGACGTAAATTTAGTTATGTAAATTTGATTCAATTTATATTTCACGTCATCAATTATCCTTTAAGCGAATATTTTATTTTTTAAGCGGTAATATGAAAATTTGCATCTTTATTCGATTGTTTAAGAAATATTTGTACTCGTAAAAATTTGGTAATTCTGATAAGACATTCAAAATTTTTTATCAAAATTTTTGATGAAAAGATGGAAAATGTGATAAGTGATATCTATGAAAATCGATTTCAACAACATAAACAATGCTACTACAAGGCTAAATTATTTATTTCAACATCCTTTAGTAATACAGTCACCGAAGGATCACGATGCAAATAGCTTCCGGCAATATTAAATTTCTCCTTAAACGACTCTCTAAGCGAGCAAAGAGGAAGAGAATTGATGCTTGCAACTTGGCACCATTTCATTCTTATCTTCAATAATTTTTACAGAGTATTATATATAGTTTCAGTAATTAAGAATGAAACATCAGCATTTTGCTCATCTATGTCAGAAATTTTACATTTTACGAGTCGAGCGGATAAAATCGCATTTTATTATATCCATCTCCTCCGAAATACCACCTGCATTAATAATATTATCGCAGAGCTTTCGCTGGCTAGAGCATATTGTTCACCTGTTCCATGGAATTAACGCATATTTCGCTACTTGCCGAATCTTGTGATGGTTGGAATCAAAAACGAGGAGGGACAATCAAGATCTAGACTGATACAGTTAGGAAACCTATTTATAGAACCTATAGAGGGGCCAGCGATATATGGGTTTAGACGATAAAAAAATGAACGTCCCCTAATTATTACTAGCGATGGCGTCGAACCGAGCAGCTTGGAGATGTCTTGCCCTTGTAGCCAGCTTCCCGTAATGTTTAGAAGAAAAATTACGAATAAGACGAATGATATAAGACATCTACGTAATTATTTAATTTAATGCAACAAAAAATACAAATTCTGATTTATATTAGCCTTTTTTATAAGTACCATTGTAAATCATTTGCATTGTTATGAATAAATGCACTAATTGAATATATTAGGTATCAACAAAAAAGTGCAACAGTGAAGAAGAAAATTGAGAATCATTTTTCCATGGAACAGAATATTTTTCCTTGAAGCTTCCGGAAATATTTTTGCCGGAATCGAGCAATGAAAATATGCTTATTTATATAATATGGGCTTGACTGGTTTAATTAAAGTACAACCGTGTTGAATTATGATTATAAACCTTTTCTTGACCATTTTCAAATGTTTTAAAGAAAGAATAATAGGGAAAGAAGCATTTCTAATTAATTTTTGAAATATAAGTGAAGTATTGGGATATTCTCCAACTCTCTGTTATTCTATTTCGTTCTCGTGGCAGAAATCTTTTAAAATGGAATTTGCATTTCTATCCTCTTATGACTTGAAGGAAGAAGAGGAAATTATTACTTAAAAAACTGTAAAGAACCTGGTGTCCAAAGAATTAAGCTGTTGTTGAAAAATTAGGTGCTTCTTTAGTTATTTTATTCAATATGCTCACAGATTCCATTGTTTTTTAGCTTCCATCTATACGGTTTATTAGGATTTCAGCCCGTTGGTTTCTTATTTTTCATTGAAATCGGTGTTATAAATATATCGCCAACCCCCTTCTTATTTGACTCTCTCTTATTTGGAGAACTTTACAGGTAAATTTTAAAGACCTTACAATTTACTCGATTCATTTTCTGAAGCGAATGTAAAGCGAGTGTTTTATTAAGCCTTCTGGCGAAAATATTATTAATATTCTAAATATTAATATTTTCGAGAATTACTGTTTAAAAAAGGAAAATTTGAATAATGGAAAAATATTATCGTAATAATAATATTAATTACGATATAACGATCGATCTTAATTGAATTTGCGTCAAAAATTTTTTCACTACCATATTTGAGCACCTGGCGGTTTCAAATGGAGGTGTGACAATGTTTTATTATTGTTTCGATCAGTTCAAATGTGGAAAATAAATAAAGATTGATTTCACAACTATAAAAAGTCAATTTATAGATGGTAAATTATTTGAATAATGGGTGTTTTTCATTTCTTGCTAATCCTTCCGTCCTTATGTCATATTGTTAATGGAGGTGATGAAAAAATAAACGTTTTGTTTTATCTCTGCACCTGGGCAAAATAATAATGTTGTAGTAAGACCTTCGGTGCCTGTCGAGTACTGCCAAGATCGTGATGCAGCAGCTTGCTTCGGACTATTTAAGCCAGAGGATAACAATGTGCTGGCACAAAATCTTATGGCGTGAGTTCCCGGTTATTTTAATTTTATTTCTTTTTTATTTTTGAGATGAATATGATAATATATGATATTTTAAATCGTGAGAATAGACAATGGCTGTCGAGAAATTGCTGGGTTTTAAGGACCATCAACGTTAAAACCTTTTTAGATGGTTTTTTTTAAATGCGACTGGAAAAACTTTTGCTCATTTTAATGTTTTATCATATTTTTCTGACTTATTCCATGAGAACATCGTTCTCTCGTATTAAACGAGCCAAATCTCTTAATTTCATCAAAAACATGCAACTTTTCGTTTAATTATAAAAATAAATATGCAGCGTATTGTTAATTTATAGCAGATCAACTGCTAAACAATTGCATAAAAAGTAGCTGATAACCAAAAGAAAATGAAAAGAATTTGATAACATCCTTGTTTTGTTGCAGTAACATGGATTACAAAGTCCTAGACAAATGTCAGCAGGAGCCATATAAAATATTAGCTCGACAAATGTGTCCATGGATGTGTGCGACGTGCTGCTTGACTAAGGAATATAACTGTGAAAATGGTAAAATGTTTTAATAATATTTAAAAATACTTAAAATTATTTAAGTTTCCATCGATGCAAATCATATAGCATTTTAATAAAATTATTAAAATCTTTTTCTTTCAACTATCTCATTACTTCCTTTCATTCCAAAAATAGCGATTTGAAAAATAATTTGCTAGCAATAATTTTGCACTCATATTTTGTTAGACTGGAAAGTTAGTAGAACATTTGCTTCACTATGGAAATTCTCTTTAAAAACTCATCATCGAATCCAATTTTCATAAGAATATTGCTCAAAGTGAACAATAAAATATTCGATTTGCTCAAATCATCCACTTCTTTATAATTCCATGTTATGAAATTAATAAGAATTATACACCATCTGAAAAAATGCTGATTGCAAAAATGCTAACGAACGAGAAAGTAGGAATGATTTATAGCAAATCATTAGCCATTATTCTCAATTTCAGTTGGAGGTCGAGAAGGTCCATGCAAAAATTTTTCAAGACCAATGTGTAGTCAATTTCCAAGCATTGCATTACAACTTTGCCCGCAAACTTGTGGCCTTTGTCATTTACCTGGTGCTGCAAACATGTGTCCCGATACCATCGACGGTTGTGATGTTTTGGTGCGATTGGGCATTTGTACTGACAACAAATTGAAAAATATGTGCCAGAGAACGTGCGGATCGCGCGACTGCCTAACAAGTATTTTCTCATAAATTTTTTAAAAAATACTCAAAAAAAAGAGACTTGCAAAATTGGAAATTTTGTCCAGAGTGGAAATTTTGATTTCATAAATTTCAGCAACAACTTTGTCTCCTCCAACAGCAACTTGTCGAGACGAAAGACTGAACTGTGCCGCAATTAAAGCTGCACATAGCTGTGACGGTGTGTTTCGAACAACAATGATGCAACAGTGCGCAAGAACTTGCGGTTATTGTATATAATCTTATACAATTATATCAAAGATAATATGAATATCAAAGATGATAACATGATAATAAGATAATATGAAGTTCACTTCAAATTATTCTTCATTATGATAAAAAATTCTTTGAACAAATTGCTATAACAGAATTATGATATTAATATTTGCATTAAAATTAAGCCATATTGTATTCGAATCTTTATCAGTGTTTTTCTTGAAATCCAAAAATAATAAAAGAAAAGAAGGAATGTCAGATGTTTTTATGATATTCTTATAATATATGTTTCTGAAAATCGGCTTCTGCTTTGAGCAAATATTCGCGTACTTCTGGTACTTTTGCTATTACTACTCCGTTTGGAAGATATCGGTCATTCCTCTCCCAGAATAAATACAATATTTGAATGAATAGGTTGATCCATACAAACTAGAGAATTTATCTTTTTTTCTTCGCTTATTTGCATTTTTCCAAAAGCAATTTTTGAATCGCAGTTTTTTTAGAATAATGTTTGCTTTTTTTGGATAAATGTTTAATTAGATCATTATTACTAAAAATAATTATTATTACTATTATTAAAAAATTTTTTTATTATCTCCGCCATTTCACTCTTTATGCCTTTTTCTTTGCTTTCCTTCTCTTTGAGGTTTTTATTTTCCTTTTAGACTTCATTCCCTCGTTTTTTTTTCGTCCTTTGCTTTCTGCTATTTTCTTTTCCTAGTTTCTTTTTTCGTTTTTTAATTTCTTCCATTTCCTTTTTCACCCCTCTCCCACGTTATCCGATTCATTCACCGTTAATATAATTCCATTGTTATCTTCTAAAACCGCTCCTCTTCCTTTAGTATTTCCAAGTACTTTCGTAAACTGAGACGTTCGCCATCTTCGCATTGGATCTGAGCGACAGTAGAAGAACAGCGATGAATCTGCCTTTCCTTGAACGCCATTTTTCGGCTCTATAAATATTAGAAAACGGAAAAAATATTTTGGTTTGTTATCGGAATGGGTACAATTTAAACCTGTTAACGAGGACCTATGAGAGGGCAAGCCTGGTGCCAGCAGCCGCGGTAACTCCAGCTCTCAAAGTGTATATCGTTATTGCTGCGTTAAAAAGCTCGTAGTTGGAATCCAGCTTGACGACATGGTCCATTTATTGGATGTGAACTATGATCGTAGGAAAAAGTTTAAAATAAAATTGTGATTCAATTCTATTGGGTTGCAACAATATGCATTATAAAGTTCCAATGAATTAACATTAATATAACATTGGAAAAAAGTTTGGAATAAAATTATATAATATTTATATTATAAAAAATGTTGGCAATTTGCTGCGTATATTCCTTAATAAAAATTCTTAGTCAATTGAGTATATTGCTTAATAAAAATTCAACTACTTTCAAATTTATCATTGTTAATTTCTTTAGACTATTCATTTTACAAATAAAATTTTGCACCACAAATTCTGCACCGTTATTTCATATAAAAATAAACACACTGAATGATAAAATCGCGACTGTTTAAATATTAAATTTTCTTTATTTTGCCTTATTTACCTTATTTACCATAGGCATACAAAATAATTATTAGGTAAAATTTTAGTCCAATCCGCTAACTTATAGAAAAGAATTAAGAAGGCGAGTGCCTTTTGTAGATTACATGTACAGATATTGTGAAGTGTTCAACGAATAAGGGTTTCAAGATTGCATGCCATGTTTGATATTTGCTCTTATCTTGCCGCTTGTGTTCTTGGTAAGAATGGAAAAAATAAAATCCTGGCATTTCTCTTTTCTTTCATTATTTTTGGATTTGAACGAAAATTCTGATAAGGATTAGGATGCGACTAATTATTAATATAAACATTATTGAAGACAACATTATTTTAAAGTTTCTTCAAGGAATTTTAGATTATAATGAAAAACAATTTGAAGTGAACTTTAATTCACATTATCATTGATATAACTGTGCAGATTACGTGCAATAACAGCACGTTCTTGCACACTGTTGCATCATTGTTGCTCGAAACACATCGTCACAGCTGTGTGCAGCTTTAATTGCGGCGCAGTTCAGTCTTTCGTCTCAATAAGTTGCTGCTGGAGGAGACAAAGTTGTTGCTGAAATTCGTGGAAGTGGAGGTTTAAAATTTTTACTTTGGATTTCCAACCTTGTAGTCCTCTCTTTTTTCAGTATTTTTTTAAAAATTGTCTGAAATTACTTGTTAAGCAGTCACGCGACCCTCAAGTTCTTTGCTACGTATTTTTCAATCTGTTGTCATAACAAATGCCCAATCGCACCAAAACATCACAACCATCGATGGTATTGGGACACATATTTGCAGCAAAGGCCACAGGTTTGCGGGCAAAGTTGTAATGCAATGCTTGGAAATTGACTACACATTGTTCTTGAAAAATTTTTGCATGGACCTTCTCGACCTCCGACTGAAATTGAGAATAATGGGTAATTTATTATAAATCATTCCTGCTTTCTACTTCGTTATGCAATCAGCATTTTTTCATATGGTGAGTGATTCTTGTTAACTGTTAATTTTCAATTTTCAACTGTTAATTTTAACTGTTAATGTGAGATTATAAAAAAGTGGGTGATTTGAGCAAATCGAATTTCCTATTGTTCGCTTTGAGCAATATTCTTATGAAAATTGGATTCGGTGATGAGTTTTAAAGAGAATTTCTGATAATGAGGCAGATATTACTAACTTTCCAGTATATCAAAATGTTAATGCTAGTAAATTATTTTTCAAATCGCAATCGCACTGAACTGTTGTTGGAATGAAAGAAAAAAGATTAAAGATTTTAGGAATTTTATTAAATTGCTTTAATAATGGATTTAATTGAATTGCGTCGAAAAAATTTTTAATTTTAAATTTTGCTTTAAGTATTTTTAAATATTTCATTTTAAAATTAAACAATTTACGATTTTCACAGTTATATTCCTTAGTCAAGCAGCACGTCGCACAATCCATGGACACATTTGTCGAGCTAATATTTTATATGGCTCCTGCTGACATTTGTCTAGGACTTTGTAATCCATGTTACTGCAACAAAACAAGGATATTATCAACTCTTTTCATTTTCTTTTGGTCAGCTATTTTCTATGCAATTATATATAGCTAATTGCTAATTGTTTATAGCTAATTGTTTATAGTTAATCTGCTGAAAATTAGCAATAAGCTAATAAATTTATTTTTACAATTCACCGAAAAGCTGCATGTTTTTGATAGAATAAAGAGATTTGCTTCGTTTAATGCAAGAAAGTGAATTTCTCATAATGGAGTTTTATTTACTTCTAAGTCAAATAAAATGTAAAAATGAAGAAAAATTTTTCAAGTTGAATAAGCATCTAAAAAGATTTTATTTAATAGCCTTTAGAATCCAGGAAATTTCTCGGTGGTTATTCTAGTTTTAGCGATGGCTTAAAATATCACATATTGATTCAATATAATTACCTCAAAATAAAAAAGAAACAAAATTTATATGACAAGGAACTCACGCCATCAGATTATTTGCGATTATATTATTGTCCGTCGGCTTGAATATTTCGAAGCAAGCTGCCGCATCACGATCTTGGCAGTACTCGACAGGCACTGAAGGCCTCACTACAGCATTATTTTGTCCAGGTACAGGTACAGGTACAGTTACAGAGATAAAACAAACTTTTATATTCTCATCGGCTCCAAAAACTCACGGCATAAGATTTTGCAGAATATATTATCACTCGGATAAAACAGTGCAAAACATGTTGCCGCACCATGACCTTGGCAGTATTTGTGAAAGAATGATAAAAATGAACGGTTAAAATGATAAAAATAACTTCAACTCCTGTGGTGGACAACGGACAATGTGCCCTAATCAGCGAACGCTCTGTGATAACATTATTATTATAGGTGATATTTGAGCGAAGATAGATATAGTAATGTGCGATTTTATCCGCTCGATTGATCCGTAAAATGTATTTTAGATTCGTTAATTACTAAAACTATGGATAATGCTTCGCAAAAATCATCGAAAATATGATTAAAAAAGTGCCAATGAAATGATACCAAAGCATAGCAACGACATATTGTTCTCACTTCTTCAATTCGAAATGATTGTGTGGATTATAAATGCATTTGTTAAAATTTTATGTCACGTGCTGAGGTCAAAGCATCGATTCTTTTCTTTTTTGCTTGCTTGAGGAGTCGTTAAAGAAGAAATTAAATATTATTCGAAACTATTTGCTTTTCGATCCTTCGGTGATTCTGTTAGCTGAAGGATGCTAAAATGAGAACTATTTAATTATATAGCATTATTTATATTGTCGAAATCTATTTCATATCATTTATCACATTTTCTATTTTTTTATCCGGAAGGCTTGATGAAGAATTGTGAAAGTCTTATCACAAGTCTTATAACTAAATTTACGTCATGAAATTTTCAAAAACCATGTTTGAACAGCTGAAGATTTTGGTTAGAGGAGTGATCATTTTTTGTTTGGTTGTATTCATGAAAAATAAGTGAAAATAGGCGATATAAAGCCGATTTTATAGACCGGAAAGCAAAGCATTTGACCGATTAGCATGTTCTTTTATGTTCTCTTTTTTTGCGTGTCCTCGCACAGTGCAATCTTCTTAATGAAGGTGTTGGGATCTGTTCTTGTACCGATAGCAGGTACAGCAAATTTTATAAAGACTTTCAGTGCCTGTTGAGGACTGCTAAGATCATGATGCGCAAGCTTGTTTCCGAAATATTCAAGTGTGCAATAATGAGATGCAGGTAATCACGAATAATCGTACGCCATAAGTTTCTAAGCCTTTGAATTTCAATTTCATCTCGATATAAACATACCACTATAACCATGAATCTATATCTGATCTATATCAGTACTATCAATAAGAATATTTATATTTCTAACGACAATAAACAATCTGCAATTATTGTGCCTAATTAGTGTGATTATGTATAATTTATATTGTATTGTATTATTATATTGTAACATTATTAATTAAAATTTTCTCAAATTCTTCTTACAGTGAAATAGTTTCAGAGAAAGTAAATTTCATGGATTTTCTACGTAAGCACTTATACGAATAATTATACCTTTCTACTTAATTATTATATATCTAAAATAAATTAAACTTTTAAAAATAAAATTAAACCTACTTAAATATTAAACATTAAAGTAAAGTAAACAACAAATATTAAATATTAAAGTATTGAAACCAAATAAAAAGAATCTCTTAAAATAAATAAAATAAATAAACTAATAAAAATCGAAAAACCAAGCGATAATTTATAAATTAATTCAGAAGCGAATTTGCTATTTTAATTTAATTAGATTAATTTTTAATGTCTCTATGGAACTATAAAGTTCATCTGGGAAACCCCTCTTGACTGCAAAGAATGCACCGAATTTAGGTACCACAGTAAAAATATTGATTCATAAATGGATCGATCTACTTTCGAGGCATGAATTTCTGTCAATTTTTGCAAATTTAATTGCTAATCGGACTCATTAAAACACTTAGTAGAATGGGAGAATTGATAACCGTTTAGCAACACGATAAACTTACTTTAAGGCAAATTCATTGCTGATTTATAAAATATTTCGGGTAGCTGTGCGGCATTGTACGATAATTTGGTGACTCGTTCTAGCAGCTTTTATGGCATTGACGAAAAACTATGCTATGACATTTCCTTTTTCATTGAGCAATGGTAATTCTTGATTGATGGCAAATGGTCCATTGGTGCGAATGGTCACGAATATAATACTTTCTATGCATTTATGCAATTTATGTGCATAAAAATGATGCTTTTCTAACAAACCTGTCAAACATATGCATATTTGTTTTTGCAATTTATCGGTATTTAAGTATTGTTTGTATTGTATTTACGGTTCATTGCAATAATTCATGAAAAAAATTATTGCATCAAAATATATTTTCCCAAATATTGAAAAATGGTCATTCTCGCGTAGCGATCCAGAATGATTATGAATAGAATGGGGGAATATAGAATATAAATGGTTATGAATTTTATCATATATCATTATCATTACGTCAATATCATTTTTCATGGTCGAAAATTTCACCTTTAAATTATATTTAGGAATACATTTCAGTATAAACCCCTAAGATCTCAAGGCAAAATCAGTAAAATGTCTTGTTTCACATTTTATCGGCTCTTATAGATTCTTGGCAAAAAGCACATATAAGCAGTAGTAATTTGGGAAGATAGATGATTGTTTTGCATTAAAAGAGACTTATTTTATAAATTATTGCTGTGTTAAAACTTAATTAACCCAGTATAATGGATTCATATGGTGAAAGGAGTGACTTACGTACTCGTCAGCGGTTTCACGAATTGAGGTTAGAATTTATAAGTTATAAGTTGAAAGTTTTATTATTATCCAGATGTCACTATAATAAAATGACGTGCGAAAATATATATGTTAGAGCAGTAAAATAAAAATTAGAAAGAAAAAGGATACGTGAAATTATCAACACGCATAAAGTTGAACATTGATTACGAATGAATGAATGAAAAGATGAAAAATGGCCTTAGAAAATGAAGCAAACTGACCGGACAAAACGAAGCAAACGAGAAAAATGCTTATAATTTTATGATACAATTATTATTAATTAGAATAATTATTTTATCGTGGAATTTTTGACAAAAAATATTTTTTATCAATCGCCAGAAAGAATTGCAAGTGACATGTAAACTTTTCAATTTCTAATTTTAAAAAAGGCATGCCTAAATATTAGATTTTAACAAACCAAAATACATCTATAATTTAAGAAAAATTCTTGAAAAATCGAATTTTCAAATGAAAAATTAAATTATCCGATTCACTTGCATTATTTATTCTCCTTGTTCCCGTATTTTGAGACAATATGGTCGAATGAGCCCAAGCATAATGGCCCCTACTCGAGCTTCCCATTGACCGCAGCTTCTCCACTAACGGCCATTCAGTGAGCTCAGTTTTGGTGGGAATATTTCAAATATCGGAGTGGTACTGATGATCCACAATTGTATTTATAATCGCAGAAGATCTCCTATTACAAAATTGTTGACTTCGATAAATTATTGAAAATTATTGAACGAACATTGCATTTTCCTGCCTTCGTCAAAGATGTAAGCGCTCTACGCGTAGTTCTCGAAAAAAATTCAAAATTTTTCGAAAAAAAATCTTTCGAATTTTTCAAATTTCAATGTTGGAGTAAAAAATTGCATGAATGGCAAAGTGTAAAATTCTTTTTTCAAAGAGACGTTAAAATTTTGTTTTTCACAAAATTCAAAAATAATTTCCTTAAGCCGCAGAGAAATAATATCGAAAAATTCCTTCAGTAGCTTTCTTTGAATCAAAATTGTACAAAATCTCTAATTCTATTTCTATTTTATTATAAATTTGATTCATTATTTTTGCAAAAAAGTATAAATTAAAATGTTTACAAAACTAATTTATTATTTTAAATAGATTTAACCCATTCCAAATTCTTGAAACTTCAAAACAATTCCAACTAAATGTAATCTAAATGTAAGGGTAAATAATCGAAAAATCGTATTATGTGAAAATAAAAGTAGAAAAAATCAGAAAATTATAAGAGTGATGAAAAGAAAAGGAAAAAATTTTTCCAGTAATTTCAAATACAAAGAATTAAATATCACAATTTAACAATTTATAAACATACTTGTCATTTGTCACTTACTAAGTTGATTGTCGGTTATCGTAAACGACATTTCATGATTTATTTATTCACCAAAATTTAGTTTTCATTTTTTAAACTTTCGACAATTTTATTACTATCAGTTCAAATTTCTGAAGAAATTTCTCTAAGTTGCCAAAAGAAACGAAATTCTTTCACGAATTTTTCAAAGGAATTTTTTCAATTTTATCAATGATATAATTGACTATATATTCGGTGAACTCGAGAAATTGACTCAAGAAAGGCTTTGAAAATAATAAAATTGGCTCAAAAAGTAGTTCCACAAAACGTACAACATGTTCCCATAAAAATGAGATGCTGGCAACTATATCGTTCATTTAATTTATTAATTCAGTTTCATGCAATTTTATTATTTTTGCGTTTTCATAAATTGTTTCATGAATTTTTTCAAGAACTTCAAAGTATTTAAGAATACATGGAAATAAATTTTTCAAACTTTTGGAATTCAAGTTTCAATTTTTCTTTAAATTAAAATGGAAGATTTTTAGCATAAATATTGATGCTATGTAGGACAAAAAATTAAAGCGGTGAATGAGAAAGATACCCATTATTTTTATATTTTTATTTTTCTCCTCAGCACTGATCTTCAAGAGAAAGGATGATTTCAATGAGAATCAATCCAATGGTAATTTTTTTGGACCCATTTAGGGAATTCATTTTATATAATAATTGTTTTCCATTATATGAAATACTGCAAAAGTCCAACTATTCGACATATTGAGGGAAGAAAATGAATAAATTTAAGTTCTACGAACTTTTGTATGCTTATTTTCTTTTGTTTTGTTAACTTTTAATATTTATTTTCTCGTCAAACTTATTTTTTCTAAAAATTCACTAATAATTAAATGAAGAGGAGGTGACTTATATTAATATTAATATTTCTTTTGTAATTTTTGGCAAAAATATCAGAATTTTTGGATTTCCAAAGTGAAAGAATGGAATTGTTTCGTCTGAATTGCTCTATAATAATTGATTGGTCCACAGTCGCTATCCGCTACTAATATTTTTGAAATGCCTTTCACTTGTTTTTTGGAATCTGCCAGTTTTTAAAGGATTGAGGAATGATGATTTTAGTGATTTCCAAGCAATTCAAATTACAACGATTTCAAATAATAAAAAAAATTATGTAAATCTGCAACTCATTGAACAATACCAATGATAATAAATTACTTTATTAATTAATTAAATATATCACTCTCTTCTATAAATGAAAAAAATATTGTCGCTTTCGTTAGTACCACGAATTATAATTTTTATCACTTTCTAGATTCAACAACGGCAATTTAAATAAAAAAACGACCGGAAAAGTGAGAAATTTTTAAGTGCAAACGCAAATTACAATTATCAAATATAGCGTTAAAAAATTCGAAAAATTTAAACCTGATTATCATATAAGAGGCTGACATATAAGAAAAAAAAGATACTCTGCAGAATCCTTAATCTCTCCCTTAAAGAGGTCGAGACTGAAAATGGCTGGCCAAAGAGTGAGAAAGAGATTTTTTTTAATAATAAAATCGGCAATAGATAACTTTGTGATTTGAAACCGTAACATAATATTGTGCTTTTTTATTATTTGAAAATTTTGGATACAGTGGGGTACATTGAAAACAAAATCACTAATACTTTACACAAGAATTACACAGTTTTGACTTTAGTTTTTTCCAGGAGGTTTTAGCATATGGGCACGGAATGCCAGAATGAAGGCGGTCGCAAATAATCAGTCCAATGAGCATAGATTCTGTTATCAAAATAATGTCAAAATTTATCACATAAAAAGCAACAAATTATTTTCCTTCCTCATGTTTGAAACCGTGTTTTTGCAACGAATTCGTTCTTTTACATTCTTTTTATATTCCAGATGATTATCGTTAACACTTCTGCTATGCGTAAGTTATCAAACGCTTTTTCTATGCATTTCGAATAATTTGAAATTATTAAGCATTGCGTATTATAAAAATTTCGCAAAATGAAGAGTGGAGTGCTCACATTTATTTGGCAACATGGCGAATTTCACCTTTACAATTACAATTTTTAGTTTTAAATTTAATTTTCAGATTAAAATTATCGGAAAATCTGAATAAAGCAATGAATTTCAGAGATTTATGCGAAGCTATTAAGTGGAAAAATGTTTACGATTGATATTGAGGCGAACGAAACTATTGAAAACTTGAGAGAAAAGATTGGCGAAAAAATTCCTTACAATCCTCCTGATCTACGTTTAATTTACAAAGGTAAACAATTGGAGAATGGACGTACACTTGCAGATTATAATATCATGAAAGAAGAGACAATCCATGTCGTGTATCGCAGATAAATTAATTGTCAATAAATTCGATGATAATTCGATGATAAAATGATAAAATGAATAAATGCTTCGAAGAATTAAATTTTGTGTTTTTTTCGTATTTCTTGCATTTAAAAATATATATAATTCAATTCGATTCAATTAATATACAATTCTATAAAAGTGGTTCCATATTACTGATTAGACTCGTTCATTTGCTGAAAATCCAATACAGTGAGATAATTTCTGCAAACGGGTTATTTAAAAATCGAAATTAAACTGAACAATTCCCGATTTTGATGTTTTATATTCTAATTAGGTGCAGCATATAAATATAATAAAAATAATATTTTTTAGATTTTCTCAAAATATTTTTATTTACAACAAATAGTTAACAATTGAGCAAAAAAGCCTTTCTTTATGCAGATAATGCAACAAATGAAGTGATTCAAACAAATGAAGAAATTTATATGAGAAATTTTTGCCTAAAATTTTTTTCAGTAGGTTGTTTATGATAATAGTTCATTTGGAAAATTTTATTTTTTGTGAGAAATTTTTACTCTTTTGAATACTTTTTATATTATCTTTTATCTTTATCACCTGATTAAATCACCTTAACAGAACGAACTCATTTGTAATAATCATTATTTCACGTTTGGTTATTAATAATCAGTTAATATTACCATGCAAAATCGAGAGAATTTCGCTTTCTTAAATTCATTCGCCATCAAGTGTTAAGAATTTGTATTATTTGCGAAAAATGTAACAGAATAATATAGAATGTAACAGAATAATAATATAAACATTTATTAAGCCATAATTCTTATCACTGTAAAATGTTTATCATCAGGTGATAACAGGTGATTTTAAAATAAATATTTTGCAATTCGAAGACATCAATTATTCCGAAATACCAATCAATAATGGCAATTAATAATTCCCAAAGAATGAGATTTTTTGAAGTCTTCAGTCTATAATTATTAATGATACGCTGATTGGGAAGATGATTGCTATCGAGAGTTGAGGCATTTGTTCAAATCTGTTTGGAGCAGAACCACACTTCGTTGAACCGTTTAACGGCAAAGTAAGAGAAAACTAAGGATAGCGGAAAACGTTTCAGCAGGGTGTCGTTCAACACGTTCAACTCGGACACTGAGTTTTTGCAAGAATTAGCCTGTCCAATGATACTGGCAACTCATCTGCATTTCTATAGCAAAAGGACTCTCTGGCATATTTGGCTAGCCAGTGGAATGAGTCTAACCAGCAACGGTGAATACCTTTATTTAAAAAATGGTGCTACACTGGTGATTAATTATTACTAAATTAATCGCACCTCTGGTCAATTGCCAAATAAAACCATAAAGAATTAGAGGATAATAAGAAAAATTGGCTAAAAATAAATTGCTGAATTTGTAATTTCAAGGAGAAATAATATTCTAAACCAGTTTTTTGCCACGAATAAATGATAAAGGCCATAAGTCTGGACCATCCCGATTTCTAAATTGATATTGAAAGTGGAGGAGAAATTTTAATATAAAAATTTCAACTATATAAATAAAAGTGAAAATATTCATAACAGCAATCAGAAAAAATAAAAAACAAAGTAAATAGGGTTGAACAAATAAATTAAAACTAATACCTAATATAATTAGGCATATATCCTAAAATAATTTCCGGAAAAATATTTCTACCGGAAATTATAGGAAATATTTAGTATAAATCCAAATATGAACCGATAGCCCAAATGAATTCTCAAACGTTTAAAAATTTTCTTAAGAACCGTAAAATTATCAAATCTTTCTTTTATTGATTCATAATCCCTTTATTTTTAATTATACCACTTTTGTCATTCGATTGTCATTAAACTTTTTATCCAAACTAAAAACTAAAAAATTTTAAAAAAAATTGAGAAAAATTTTTATTAATTTTTAAGTTTTATTATTAAAAAATATTTTGAAATGCAATAGAATCAGCAGAATTGTATAAAATGTAATAACTACAATGATAAATGTCAATTTATCATATTTGATTAATTGTAATTGATAAAAAGCGTACAATTCTCTTATTTGAAGCACAACTTTGACTAATTTAATTTTTTTTTTGATTTTTTAAAATATTATCACCTTTCAAATATTATAAAAATATCGCAAAACATTGCAAAAATATTCCTTTTCATCTCAAAATTTATGAAATATTTAATTATTTATTGAAAAAGAATGTAAAGAATGTAAATGTAAATGTAATCGTTATTTCCGATAAATTTCTTTCTTAACTCTTTAAGAGTGTAAAGTGAATTTGAATACTTCCTCAGGCAGTAATATTTTTATTAATACGTTCATTTCTATTGCTCGTTATGCAAAACACCACGCACCGATATATTTTTTGGAGTTTTGGAGTTTTCTACTTAATAATTTATGATTTTTATGCTTGGAACCTATCTGGTATTTGATCGACTCATACTGCACCTCTAAGAGTGCAGATTCTGTTCAGATTTCCTTTAAAACCCATTAACAAATGAAGGAAAAAATCCATTGAATGTACGATCAAAACATGAATTATTAAACATGAAAATTTGCTTTATCAAGAAATATTTTGTCCGATTTTGCGATTGTTCTCAACGAATATAAACCAGTTTATTCCAATGAAACTAAATATATAGACGAAATGAAAATTAAAAAAGTGAAGAAAAAGCCAGGTTTTTTTTTGGTTTTTCAACTATTAGATAAATTTAGGGAGAAATGATTTATAGCTATAGCTATGTTTATGTTTCTGAAATTCTGAAATATTCATTTTTTTATTATTTAAATAATATATTCATCTTTTTTTAAATATTGAGACGTGCAAGTTTCATCGCATATTGTCGTGCTGCTTGTCTCTTTTACATTGTTTATATTTCTTTTCTGTTATCTTCGATATGATAAATAATTTCGCCAAATTAAGTGAAGGTGTCGAGAAATATGATATTATTATTTCTGAGAATTTATTATTTCTACCTAAAGAGAGAGAATCTCGGATACCATCAAGAGTGGTCTGATAAAAATGTGTCCCTGAAATCGAGTAGTGGGAATTTTCGAGTGGCTGTGCGAGGTTGCTGAATAATTTGGTACTTGGTTTTTTCTTTTATGACTTTAAGGCTAACTGTGAACATTTCCTCAATCACTAAATAATGGTCAATGGCAAGATGTGAATGGATACGAATTTAAGACTTTCTGTGCTTTTATATAATTTATGCATTAAAAAGATACCGAAAGATGGGCATAACACATATTTGTTGCTGTAATTTATCGGTTTTCAGAAATTTTTTGCAATTGTTGCAACTAAATGTGCGATAGTGCCGTGCAGATCATTTTTGTTTAGGGATCCATAATAATTATAAATAGAATAGGGAAATATAGATGGTTATGAGTTTTTATTCTTTTTTTGCTCGATAATTTTATACTCAAATCAATCATATTTGTGTTCAATAATATATTTCAATATAAATCCCTAAGGTCCGAAAGGAAAATCAGTGAAATGCATTTGTTTCAGATTTCAAATTTAATCAGCGTTGACAGATTCTTAAGAAAAGCACGTATTATAATTTGGGAAAATGGAGAATTGTTGTGTATTTCCTTACACTACAAAAGTGAAAAATTTATTTTATTATAAATGATTTAGAAGTTAATTAACCTATTATAGTGCATACATATAGTGCAGTAAAGCATCCATTATTGTATAAACTGTCAAAGAATTATCAAAGGTACTTCATTCAAATGGAATGACAAAATAGCGACGATAAAAGATAATCGGAGATTTAAAGCGACATATTAGCGACCATTAATTTTTTATAAATTGATAAAATATTTGAATAAATATTTAAATATTTTACCAATTTATTTAAATTTTAATATTATTTAAATATTTAAATAAATTGATAAAATATTTTCTAAAATGTTTAAAATAATATAATAAATATTTGATATTTAATCTTTTTAGATTGGAAATTAAAATTGAAAAAATTTAGAAAATTATAAAAGTAGTAATGAAAAGAAAATAAAAGTAAATAAGTAAATAAAATAAAGTAAATAAAAATAATGAAAAGGAAAACGAAAATTGCCTCGAAAACTATTTTTATTATTATTAATTATTATATTAACTATTGATTAATATTTTTAAAATAAAAATTAATATTTTTGCTAATATTCAAATAAAAATAACACTCGCGTTGTCATTCAATTTTCCTTCTTCAATCCTTCACTAATTCTTCCAGTCATTGTCGTTTATTGAGAGAGAATGGCTGAGAGATTTTAAAAACCGCGAACTCTATTCGATTTACGAGTAATTTATGAGAAGCAAAAGATGGATTTCCGTCTTTCCTTTCTCAGCGCAACTCAAAATTTTTTGATGGTTCCTTTCACTTCGCTTTCAAAGCGGAAGCGAATATAATTTTATAATTATTCTAATCACTTAATCAACGATTTATGTCGATAAAATCTATGAAATTTTCCCAAAATTATTAAAAGAATTCGCCATTTCACTTTTATATTCAAATTTTCTCAAAAAAGGCATTTAAATTTCTAATGCGTCTTAAAACGAAGACATGAGGGCGGTATTAAATTCGAATTCTCTTTCCTTGCGGAAATTTTCTGTCAATTCATCTCCTTGCTTCAATATCATTGCCAAGTTTGAGGTCGTTGAGGTTGGTGGAGTGAGGTGTTGTGGAAGGGGGTTTTAGTTTAGTTCTGATTTCTAAGGAAATTCTCATCGTATTTATCGATTGTGAATGACCTTTTTCCGTTTTAGACGACGGCGTTTCGTATTCGCGCAGCGTTAAACAAAGAATTACTCAGTTGTAGAGTTATGGTTTATTTTTTTCTGCGGCAAAATTTAGTCATTTTCACTTTTAGTGCTTTTTTAATTCTTTCGTTTCCTCTTTAATTTTAATAATATTCGCGATAAATTGCCATCGATAAATATATTTGTTTATATTTGTTTTTTGTTTATTTTATATTTGAATATTTTTTTATATATTTTATTTTGTTGAATATTTATATATTTTATTTTGTTTATTTATATTTATATTAAATATATTTGTTTTTTAATATTTTTTCTTTATTTAGTTATTGATTGTGCATACTGCGATGATTTCAACACTAAAATTCCGTTTACCTCAAAAGATTCAGTTTAATTCAAAATTTCCAGCTAATTCGCATACTGTTTATACTAATTTCGACCGTCCCAGTCGATCTTTTGGTTTGTTATTTTTCCGTTAAAAAATTTTCCTATCGACGATTTTAAATTACCTAAGCTGACTTGCTTTATTATATTTTATGGCTTTTAACTTTAAAAATATTTCCTATATTTTTTGAATTCCATATTTTTTTGTTGTTTATTTATATGTTTTTCTGTTGAAGAATCACGCGGTCGCAGAAATCAACTGCGATCGTGGTGGGGAAATCGATCGTCTAATGCTGGGACAAGGGGATTATTTCATCGTCGCCACCAAAGAGATAAAATATCTGCGGAACACTTTTATCGAACCCCGAAGAGTCATAAGCGATCGGATATTTTGTGCATTGATGAATCACGTCCCGAAATAATTCTTAATGGTATCCATTGGCGTTTTCCGAATGCTAAGCGTGTAAGTATTTTATTTGCAAATATGTTTTTTATTTTAAATTCTTCATGATATACTTCGCAGTGTCAGAATTTTGTATGGCCCAAATAATTATTGGCTCCTTCATGATAAATTAATAAAAAATATCTATAGAAGGCTGATAAAAATGACGATGAACCGGCACAAGCAAAGAAGAAATTAATCCAGAATGTAAGAGAAAAGCCATGTAAATCCCTATTAAAAACAGATGTCGGTAAGTTC
>UYYG01001275.1:11067-29139 GCA_900625125.1 Dracunculus medinensis
ATATAGATCACTAGAAGTCACTTCTCGTCTTATAGGCACGTTTTTTCTAGCTGCGATCCAGGTCTTAATTGGCCCGAGTAGTTTGTGAATTTGGCCCGATGAAACACTTTTCTTTTTTTTCATATTTCCAACTGTTTTCCATAAGGAATTTTTTAAAAAATTTGATATTGAAAACCTATGTTATGAAGTTTGATATTTTTAAATTTCCTCCACATTATAATTTTTAGTCCAATTTTCATCATATATTGAAAACCTATGTTATGAAGTTTGATATTTTTAAATTTCCTCCACATTATAATTTTTAGTCCAATTTTCATCATTTTTTTGTTAAATTTATTTCAATATATTCTTATACTTAAAACTTATAAAGTTGCTTATAAAAAAAATTTTCATACTTTGTAAAACAATCATTTTAAAATTCATCGTATTTAGTGTTGGTTGGCTTTTCATCTATTTAGCGCTTCGGTCGTTTTTTTTCCATTTTAAAGATAAAATAAATCGTTTTATTTAAATTGCTGAATTAGATTATCATTTCTGAAATATTTTTTTTATGGTTTGAAATGTCTGAGATATTTCTAAAACTTCTAAAAAGCCTTAATTAATTTATATTTTAAAAAATTCCTTTAAAATATATTTTTTTAATATATTTCAAAATATTTTATATTCAAAAATATTAAAAATTTTATTTTTAATTTATTTTAATCAAATAACATCTTATGAGTCGTATATTTTTAATCTATTTTATATAATTTTATATAATTTAATAATTTTTTGTAAATCAGTAATATCGTTTGTACCAAAATATTTGAAAAATTTTACATAATATTTACGCATCGTTAAAACATTTAAAATAATTTATGTGAAAAAGATTTAAATAAGCCCTTTTGCTTTCGCCATTCTGCGACATTTCCATCCTGCGCAGTGCTTCGGAAAATATTTATATTAAGTAATATTACGAATCTCTCAACACTATAAATTTTGTTTTACTTGAAAAAAATAAAAATATTTTTATTTTTAAAAATATAAAAATAAAATAAAACAAAAATAGAAATAAAAAGTGGTGGAAATTATTTAGTGATTTTTTCGGTGCCATTGGAGCATATGCCTTGTTAGCGACCGGAAATGTATGTTTTGTATAGTGAAGGGATTTTGTATATTAGAAAAATAATAAAGCATTGCTGGCTATTCTAATTGTACGTATGGTAACTGGATTGTTAATAAAATTAACTAAATCCGAAATATTACTAATGCGAGTTATCATCCATTATTTCATTTTTTATTGCTGTTGCTATTATTATCATTTATTATCATATTGTTATCTATGTTTTATTATGATTTATCACTATTAATAATGTTGTTATCATTTATTATTTATATTAATATTGTTGTTATTTATATTAATATTGTTAATTTATTATTATTCAGTTGCTATTTCTTAGCAAATAATATTATTTTTCTTAATTATTATTTATTTATTTGAAACAACCAAGGAGAGCGACAAACGCCATATGCTTGCATAAATAATAACAACATGTTAAAGGAAAGAAATTAGTGATAACAATGACATAACGATATTTAGTTTTATTATTTTATTCTTGCTTTCATCACCAGCAAAGCCTTCAAATCTGGGTGGCTGCTGTGGATCTACTTGTGGCTCTATATTGAAATAAACATTCCAATAATTTAGTATATAGTAAATAATATTTAAAAGATAAATGATGTATATTAGCAATTGGTAGCAATTTTTAATCTTTAATTTTATTAGTTTATTGTAGTTGTCGTCAACAGAAAATCCTTCAGATCTGGTTAGCTGCTGTAGATCTACTTATAACTCTATGTTTAAACGAATTTTCTGATAATATAATATCAGCAAATAGTAAAACAACTGATGAATGATGTTCATATCTAAAATGTATTTTAGTATTAAACAAGAAGAAAATTTTATTTTACAAGGCGGAGCCGAATAAATTAATTGCAATTGATAAAATTTTAGTTCTTAAATTAGAGTTTTTTAATTATTAAATATAGATATCTTATTTGACTTAATAAGAAATCTGCAAAAAAAGAGAAATAATTTAAAAAATAATATAAATCATTAAACGAATATAAAGATTTGTTGAAATTACAATTATCTAAAGAATATAAATGCCATAAATTACCAAAGCGAATTCATTAGAGTTATCAGTTTAAGTTGCACGATGATAAATGAGTCGTGTATTTTTCGGAAAGATTACTAGAAAGTTCTGAAAACTATTTGTTGTTAATAAGTGATTGGTAATGAAAACAGCAAAATCAACCATAGACATCTTCATTTTGATAACGTTTTAATTACGATATAAGTAAAACAAATGAACTGAAATTTCATAAAAATTTAAATAAATACATGAGAATTCACAACGAAATATTTTTTTTATATAAAAAAAATCGGAATTTTAATAAAAATGACTTCTCGCATTTGTGGCATTTTTATAAAAGAACCAATCTTAAGTCAAATTTTTGGATTAAAGGAATCATTAAATTTACATATTATCATATACATATCAGCAATCTTTTTTCTTTTTTATCAATAGAAAAATCGATAAGTCTCAACGGCTTTGGCTATATTTTTAATTTTTTAATTTTTGAAATATTTTCAATGCCTTCAATTATATTTTTTAATTTTTTCTAATATTTTCAACAGTTTTGATTATATTTTTTAAATTTTTCAATATCCAACACGTTTGTTTTTTTTATATTTCTTATTTTATTTTATTTTATTTTATTTTACTGAATTACTGATGGAAGTTTATGCAATGTTAAGAGTGTGTAAATGCAATGGAAAAAGCCATGATAATTGATTTTGGCGACTCAAAAATTTTTTTTTCCATGAATACAGTGACGTTAAATAATTCATTTATCATATTAATTTATTAATTCATTTATCAAATCAAACGGATAAGTTAATACAATACTTCAGGTGAAGGAAAATTTCATATAAATTTCATTATTTTCTATCATACGGAAACAAAAATCTTTCTTTTAATGTCGAAGGCAGAAAGTCAGTCATAGTTTTTAAAAAAGTTTATTCCTGAATTTACAAATAAAATTTAGGTACAATCTTAAAAAATTTGATATTAACGGATTTTCTTAGAAATTTAAAATTTTTTAAAATATTTTTAAAAAATTTTAAATCGCTCGTTATCAAATATTACCAAATTTTATTTGATATAACCACCAGAAATACATTCACCAATTTTTAAATTTGTTATCATAGAAAAGAGGAATAAATTAAGGAGAAATACTTCTTCTGTATATTGCATATACGAATATGGCTGTTTCGTTTTGGCCTGAAAATAACTGAGTAATCTGAAAATAGAAATATTTCGCTTCCGAATAATGATTTCTGCATTTTGAAAATATTTCTTTTTCAGTACAGAATGCTATAATGGTTCCAGAATTAAATGGATTAGGTTTGTCACAATAAAAAAAATATCTTTCTTATTCTAATAAGATTTTTAAAATTAGATTAGATTCATACAACCGCCCCAATTTCACTCCCTGATGAAGCATATGTTTTACACACAATTCATTCTACCGTTGCCTAATTCCATGTAGCTGGACCATCTGAGAGGTCAAAATCTCTTCTGGCTCTGTTAATCGAGTTCGATTAGCACTACTCGCACGATGCCATCGCAGAGCTTAGAAAGCAGCAAATCTCGAATGAGCAACGGTGAACATGGCTAAATAGAGCTATGACAATATTGATATTGTAGATGGTATTTGAACGAAAGTGGAAGCAATCATATGAGCTAAATCCAATCCATTTGATACGAATATAAGATATCCTTCAGACATGAGTGGTAATGTATTTAATGTAATGTGATAAAGTTTGACCTGAGGGAGCAGAGATGCTTAATTCCTATCCTATCCCAATTCACGAATTTTTAAACAATGATTCATGGAAGTTTTGCAATCTTCAACATTATTATTGTGAAATAAAGTGTGTGACCTGCGTATGATTTTTCTTCATAGATCATTCTCGTAAAATACATCGTCCATCTTTTTCCACATATTTTTTGCTGACACATATGCATTGCAGAATGCATATTTCAGGAGAGTCATCGATGTAAACCAATCGTCTAATAGTTTTGTAGACCATATTATCGCCACACTTTCGTCCTCTTAGCGTGCAAAGTATATTGCGAATCTGCTCGCAAGATCGTCCAACGCAATTTGCGCGAGTCTCAGAAAGCTGAAATTGCATATTTTATTAAATGACTATTGAAATTAAGAAATTATTACTGTCGAAATATCGAAAATATTTTGTTATATAGAAAATAAGATTTAAAGAAAACATTTTCGGTAGGGCATTCACCCTTATTATTACCTTTTTTTATGAAGGACTTAAATTCATCCAATATTTCATTCAATATTTTTGGTTTTTACTTTAAGAAAGAAAATTAAGGAAGAAATATCAATGGAATAAAAGATAAATATTGCATTCTCATGAGAAATAAACAACAATTTTAGTAAATTTATTTTAGTAAATATCATATTGGTTCCGCAAATTTTACCAGTCAATGAACACGGAGCATTGAATATTTCTTCATCAAGTGCACACACTCTTCCCGCGCAGTGTTTAGGCAATATTTCACCACCAAACTGAAAAATTGACAAATCGAACCTCTTTTCTGCTCGTTTAGTACATTTAGTACATTTCGCATTCTTTAACTATTGATCTATTTTGTTTAATCGTAATGCACTTATATGATTATTAAGAAGATTATGTCAGTAATAATTTTATAACATTTATTGAATAATTAATTGTACCAAATAATCGGAACCCTGAAATCAGTAATAAGAAGAACCTCAGTTTCGTTTCGCATCGGAACACTACTTTTTTTAATGCATTGTCCACCTTTTTTCTTGTATTCACTACTGTAGCAAGTGCACTGTTGAAAACAAATCTTATATGATGATAGACCAGCTTTCACGCGCATAGGTCCAATTAAGGTCTTAAAGACCATATTTGGTCCGCACTTGTGGTCTGTTAATGAACACAGACTATCAGTAATTAATTCACCGAGGACACAGTTTCTTCCACTGCAAGCCTTTGATACTGGTACTTCAGCAAGGAACTGAAAATTAACTGAAATAACATTCTCTGAATGAACCTTCCAAAGTTTCGCAAATAATTTTTTATCGATAGAAATAAAAGCCATTCCTTTTCCTATCGTTTATATTGCTGGCCCACCATAATACGTTCAAAATCTTTTCTAACCGTAATAGTCTAAGTCTTGATTGGTCCACTTCGCTTCTGACACAATAATGGTACCATTCCATGGTTTAGCAAATAACGGAATATGTTTCAATTCTTATGATGTGCGAAGAATATGTCCTACCAGCGAAGGCGACGATGATATGACGATGATACAAGTAATATTTAAGAGAAGATGGATGCGATTATGATGAGATTTTATCCAATCGGCGAAGCGTACCTTGATGTCAAAGTGGTCGAAGTGGCCCGATAACTTTTAAATATCATCCACTCTCATTAGCCATTTCTCGCAGCCACATAACAGAATCGGACGAATCGCCACTATATGTATACGGACTTTCGTTTTTATGGTGATTTCACGATAGCTTCATGAGGGCTTTATCATCTTTTAAGGCAGAGAAGAAGGCATTCCTGGCCGGATTATAATATCCATTGTCTAGCCATTCGATTGGATGTTTATACGAGGTGTTTAAAATCAGGTACCTTCTCAGTCTGCAATTTGCATTTTACCAGTTTCTTGCGCATAAGAAGAAAAGACTTTCGTTTTATTCACTTTGACTCTGAGACACTGCATTTGCTGACACCTGACACGTTCAGCATTATTTTTACTTCACCGTTGTTAGCAAAAAGGACTACTACATCAAATGTTCATGATTTATAATACTCTGCACTCATTTGATGCCGACTCACTTGAGTGCCGACAAGTAACAAGTGACAAGTGTATGTCCCGCTATCTTTCTTTCTTGAGAAGTCATCTGGTAATATTTCTTTTTTCCTTACCAAAGAATGCATTTGTTGAAGGTGAGGATGAACAATACATGAAAAGTTCGGCCCTAAAACCATTTTCTTTGGTAATTTTATTCTTATAGATTACAGAGATTATTTTCCTCTATTGGTGACTCGCAACTGAAATCATATTGTTCTACAAATTTATCGGTTATATCCAGGGTAATAGATGGCGCATCATGGTAATATTTGGCCTCAAAGAATTATTTCCATCTTATGAAGTGATCTATAATATCTTATTTGGCATACCCCGTACCTCTGTTCGGAGCTAAGATTAATGATCGGTCGAGTCGCGAAGTGAGGAAATGGATCTTCAACAATCATGTAACATCCACCCAATATTTAGAAGAGATGTGGACAATGATTACTTGGCTTGCAACGTCCATAAGTTTCTGGCGTTCCACTTTGATACGGCTAACACCTCGTTGCGCCTGCAGAGAGCCGATTCTCTCGACAAAATTCTCGAGAAATTGTCCTAGCTTTCGAGTACATTTTATTCATGAATCTTATGGCCAAAATTGTGCCTTTGTAACAGTTCTCATCAAGCGTATCCTATCGAAAAATTTTTCAACTGGTGTTTTGTATTTCACTAATATGTTCACCGAAGGATCATTCAGTATGCAATCATGCAAAATGAATAGTTTTTTTTGCACGGATGACTTTCCAACAAAACATAGAAAAACAAAATTACTTCAATAAGAGGCTATTCGTATATAGTGCTGTTACATAGAATGTTTAATGAACTTCATGAAAATTCAATTTCGGTAAAATTTTTGATAGTCTCATCTCATCACGATGCACCAATGAACTTCAAATTTCTATTCTTGCGAGAAATACTGTAAAATTTTCACCTTTTGAGTAGTTGGATGAGCGGAAAATTGTTCAGTGACAGATCTTTGGGTTAAAGTTGGTGTCGCTGTTTCATTTCTTTCAAGCTGATTTTCAACCGGAAGCTAAAAATGGATCGAAAAAATAATCACTCTTATCATTCAGCATTTGTTTTTTTTTCACTGCGAAAATTAATACACTCCGCTTTATCGGAATGAGCTTTTAATATTTCCGAATAATAATAATTTTATAGCATTTGTTGATCAAAATTTTCAAAATTGTTAAGGCAATTCTGTTGTATTTTAGTATATTTTGGCATAAAATTCAACTTAAATGAGACTTCTTTTTGCTTCGGAATGTCGTTTTTTTTAATGCATTGTCCATCTTTTTTTTCATACTGTTCACTTACACATGTGCATTCGAGAATGCATAATGGTTCAAGTGATACGCCGTCAGCATATTTCACTTTGTCAACAATTTTGTAGGCCATGTTATTACCACATTTGCGACCCGCCTTCATGCAAAATGGGTCATAAATTTGCGCGTATGATTGCCCAACACAACATAAAAGAGCCTAAATAGGCGACAAAAATTAAAGTTGTTAAATTGTGAGAAGGCCTGAGGGTGAAGAAAATTAACAGAAATATTTTTTGTTTTTTAACAAAACTTGAATAACCAAAAGTATTTCGTTCACCAAATAATAAATCGGTAAAATATGCTAATTCTTTCTTTACAATAATGTTATATATTATTAAGAATGAATCTTAAAAAAAAATTTTACCAGAGCAACAGAGGAAATACTCATAGGGAATAAATGAGGGTAATTGAGAACTGTTGTGCTCTTCCATTTTTATACTGAATTTTAATAAATTCCACCCAGATATTTGATCACTATTATATAGAAAATCTTTTATGTATATTTTTTAAAATTTTCATTGGAATATTTAGGAATGAAAATTTGCATCATAGAATAATGCAACCTTAATTTTCACACAAACCCAAAATTAAATTTATATTTATTTTGTAAATTTTAAAAGTTTACAAAATTTTAAAATTTCATTTGTAATAATTCTAAAAAAATCTGAGGGAATTGGAAACTAAAAGATGGATCAAATTTTTTTCATCATTGTATTCTGAATTTTTAATCTTTATTTTATTTTTATAAAATATTCGCGATTTACCATTTTGCTGTTTTCTATTGTATTGATTAGTTGGCAACATTAAAAAATAAATTTGAAAAATATAAAATAAGCCTTGGAAAATTTATCAAGGAAGAGATTTATTTTATAATTAGATCAATTATTTCCACCTCTCCCATTGCTAAATAAATCGAAGCATAAGATTGTATGCTCGGTTGGTACTTCCAAATAATGAATGAATAATTAAATAATTTTGAAGAAAAAATAATTGCGAGGCCACATGAAATATTTCCACTGCGAAATCTCTGAAATTTTTATTGTAATAATCACGTTTGACCCTTTATATTCTATAAGTTGCCATAATGGAATATTCATTTATCCACATTTTCTAATAAAACCATCATGAAATGATAAATTTGAGTTCAAACATGGTTGTGTCACAATTTTAATGCTATAATGCTTGTTCAATGAATTGGACGAATTATGATGATCAATTTTCAATTTTTGAAAATTTATGATCTATTTTTGAAGTAATTTTGAAAGTACTTTGGTTCATTTGTCAAACTTGTTGCATTTTTGTAAATCGCGATTTCTATTTTAATAGAATATTTTAATAATAAATCCTTTTTAAAAATTATCTCTAAATTTTTTATTTCTTGTAGGGAATTCATAATTTTCGAAGATTCTGCCGTTCTGCCCATTCACAGAGCAAATTTGCCTTTCAAAAAACTATTTCAACTCATCTACATTTCTACCACGCAATAGCTTTGTACCAAAATTTTGCTGGTGTGATAAACAGCATAGCGAGCCTAATCAGAGATGGTAGCGCTTTTAGAAAACAATTTGCAATGAATTCTTGAAAGCAATTTGCAATGAATTTTTTATTAAGATTTAATACTACTTTCAGCTAATACAATCAGTTACTTTATTATATTAGATGCGATACAATATATAATGTTGTTTTCTGGAATTATATCATAGCGAATTGAATAATTTAAATCAATTTTTATCATGCAAGAATTATTGAGGAATAATCATTGATTAACTTTCTATTGTCGTATAATTTCGGATTATTTTTGAATAAATTATGCTGAACGATGGAGATTTATGATTTTCTATACGTTTTACACCAATCATTAAAAATCGAATAATAATTTCTCTATTTTCCTGATTTTTCAAAATTTTGCTAATTTTCACAAAGTTTTTACCTGACAGTAGTATTAAATATTGCAAAAGTAATAAAGATGCAATCATTAAATCATGAAAAATATTAGAATATTCGTGAAATAAAAAAGGAACACTAAGCATCAGCTGCGTGATATTTTGGGAATAGCAAAATTTGATTTACCACTAGTAAATCGTCAACAACGCTATTTTAATAAAATTTTAAAATCATACCACACTTTATAAATTTTAGAGAAACTTACAGCAAATATTCAAAAAATGTCGAAACCAGAGACTTTACTAAATTCCAACTCCTCCACAAATAAAATAAGGAGGGGTAATAGGGAGGAATAAGTATCGGTGAGTAAAAAGGTAGCCAAAGTTATATCGAGAATGGCTCGACTTCGAAATCTATCGATGCTTCATCTGTCACACGGCAGTGTCGCCGAATGGCCAAAGCAAAAAGGGTTGAAATAAGAGTTTAGCTTTCGTTTCGGAGTGTCGTCATCAAAGTTTTATATACGGCACAAGTATTCTTTCGGTTAATACCTGCAACTTTACTTCTATAGCCATATGATACTCTGGCTATGAATCACCAATTCAGCAATAATAAGCGCTCTATGAAAAAAAATTGCAAATAAATATTTATACTAAAAATGGCAGCATAAATTTGTAAGTTCTGGAATCAAGACAACCAACTCTATATGATACAATGGGTCAGTAGTTATGTGGAGTGTTAGGATTTTCAGAACCAGACGACACTTAGCCTCATCCTACACAAATATCGTATGTATATCCACATACCAATCGGAATCAAGTCTTCCTAATTATAAGTCCAATACAATTGCTATATCTGATTTGGCTGATATCAATTTAATGTTGACTCGCTAGCTTGAAACGGCATACATAATCAGCTCTAATCGTTCTATTAATGGCTGAAATTTGCCCGCTTAAAGGCAAATTTTGCTAAATCTCGATCATTTAACTATCTGACAACAATCATAAAATTATAAAAAATTTTTTTTGCCAAGTACTACGAGTCCTGAAGGTAAAGCGATGGAAGCTGTGCTATTTATGATAATGCGAATACGGCAAAAATGACTGAGAAAAGGGTTTTGTCAATGAATTCTCGTTTACCGACAAAATAGCGAAATCGACAAAACAGCGAAATGTCTTTTCGATTGATGCGCAGCCTTACACAAAATGAAATAAAACCTTATATACAGAAATTTTGCCATTAATACTCTAAATGAAAATATTTTGAAAAAAGCAAAAGCCATTATTAAGTTTTAACAAAATTAGCAATTGTTTTAGTCAATTAAAATTATGAGAAATTTATTTGCTAAAGATTACGAGTATTGAAGATAAAGCGTTGGGAACCACACTAATTATGGCAATTTGAATATGGAAAAAATGTCTGAGGGAAGAAATGATTGATAATATGAGAAGCGCAGAATGAATTATTTTTTGAATATTGAAGATATATCGAATATCGAATATTATCTGAAGTTTCTACGATGATTTCTCGCCTAATGACTTTTCACCAATCCAATTTTTTGAAATCATTCGCAATCTGGTCAATATTATTAAAATTTTTTTCATTATTCGAGGGTTAAAAAATATAGATCGATAAGTATGGATGAAAGATTTTATAATTAAAAAATGTAAGCATGCCTTGTAAAGCTGTAAATTCACTTAGGTGTATACGTAGCTTAGTGACAGGATGGTTGCCAAATTTGTAGAGAATGGCTGATCAGGCGGCAATGCTGATTCTCACTACCACTGGTTAAAGTCTAGTATTTAAAATGCTGGCTTGTCGCATTGGACAAATATGCCAGAGAGTCCCTTGACAATAGAAGTATAGGTGAGTCGTCAGCAACACTCGGAATTTTGCACAGATATACTTCTGCGGGGAGTCGACATTGCCGCTTCGAATTTAGCAATAACTTATTGAGCCATTCTATCCCCTAGCTTAATAATATCTCTCCTAAAAATCAGCGGAAGAATGGAATACGCGTGTAGTGTGCGATGCTGTCCCATTATCATACAATATTACTAAAAATTACATTGGCATAATTGTGGGCCCAAGACTAAATATAATAAGCGCAAAATAGTGAACCGTGCAATAATGCAATCATACAATCGTACATAGAAACTTATCCAATGTGAATCGCAATTCGCGGATTCTCTCCAAGTCCGCTAATCAATTGTCATTCCTTGAAACAGTTTGTTCCAGAAATATCTATAAACTCGTGCAACCAACGTCATAAACTCAATGTCCGTTTGTTTACCTTTAATAGTTATACTGGAAAGATAACAAAACATCACATGGACTGGTTTAATTATCGATCACCACAGAAATTTATCTCGGTGCTTATGAAATATGAAATATTGGAATGGATGACGTTAAAAGCGTGGATGACCAATCAAGAAATAGTCAATAATAAAATTATACTTTATATTAAAAAATAATTAATAAATATAAATATAGTAAACACTTAACGATAATGGACCCAAAATATTCACAGTAATCTTTATATTAGAGATTCTAAATTCGATAGAAAAAATTTCTATATTACATTGCACAAGAAAATCTTCAATCTGACTTGTAAAGGTAAAAAATCTTTTGCAACAGATTCGTGGCAAATTTTTTAAATATCTCTACTTCCACTTTCCACCTTCATACCTAATAGGCGAAAGTTTCTTAATAAAATTTTTAATACAGATGGTATTCCAATTCAGATGGCTGTAGCCGAAGGTATAAAATTTCGCATCTGTATGGCTGTAATACTGGCAATCCTACACGATAATTTGGCCAGAGAGAATAGAAGGTATTAAGACGTCATCTGTTTCAAGAATATTATCACAAAATGTCTTTCTGTGCTAATTTGACACACATTTCTTCGTCGCTCACCACAGGAATTTACCTCAATGCACTATAATGGATGGCGTTTAAAGCGTTGAGATTATAAGAAATTGCGTAATTTTCCCCTTGTCGCGTAAGAGTACCTCGAGAAAAAATATCGTTTTTATTGGTGATCAGGAAATCAGCTAAAATCTCTATTTTTAGCCGAAAAATTCATCGAATTCATCCTTTAGTAGTGGAAGGGCATACGAAGCATTACGGAGAGAAAGTATTTGAACATTCGAATTCGTTGCCAGAAATTGACGACCTATAGAATAAACCATTTGTTACGATCGCTTAAAATTCGACAGTGGAATAGATAAAATTGGCTTTAAACAGTGAAAAAAAGAAGAATCGACCAATTAACTGTTGAAAGCAAAACTAAATTATTTTAACACTTCTTCATTTATACATTATTTTTATGCAAAAAAACTTTAAGATCAAAAATCCTTGAAATCAAAAATCCGAAGCGATTTTTACACCGATTTTATGTTTCTTTTTTAGATTTCTTCATTAATTTACATACATAATTACTAGCATTTTTTCATATATTTTATATTCATATTTTTATACATTTTCACGTATAATTGTCAACATTTACAAATTCGATTTTATAAATTTATTTTTTTTAGAAACGAAACTCGTTTAGGAAGGATAATTGTGAAAATAAAACATCTCTGCGTTGGAGAGATATTTTATGAGAATGCAGAGACAGCATCTGCATAAAGACCACTGTTGCTTCTTGTACTAATATTTGGACAGATATCCTCTGAATGAACTCTGCGATTCTATATCCATGTGGCTCTCTGATGATGATAATAGATTAGCGAGTGCAAAAAAGGCGATCAAAAATGGCAAAATAGAAAATTGTAGATTTCTATATTCCACTCTTTTTTAATTCTACATATTATAATATTATAATATTCTACTCTAATTCTTAATTTCTGGGTAGATTCTACTGATTCTACTGATTTGGCAAAGGTGATATTAATTCCAACTGGACAAGGTAGCTTTCAGCGAAGTTCTATCATATACGGGCATTTTGGAAATATTGATCAATCGAACGGT
The DNA here is from genome assembly GCA_900625125.1 of Dracunculus medinensis. Lineage (NCBI taxonomy): Eukaryota > Metazoa > Nematoda > Chromadorea > Rhabditida > Dracunculidae > Dracunculus > Dracunculus medinensis. The sequence continues at coordinate 24,215 of UYYG01001275.1, forward strand.
AGATAAAACTCCGGCCCAACATCTAATGGGAATTCTTTTGTTGAATGTTATTCTGTTTCTTATTTGTTGATGCGATAGGAGATTTTCTGTATCCAAGATCACCTTATGTTTAAACTTAGAGTCCTTTATCACTTTGATGTTCAATTACTATTATTGGCATTGCTTCATACATAGTATGGTACTGATTAATAACGAATAAAAAAGAAGAAATAACGAATTTTATCTGAAGGAAGCACGTAAAAGTGGTCTAACAATATTTTTACATAATTTAATTTAAAAGAACTATAAATGAAATCCCTTATTACACATAGAATTGTAAAATTTAGTAATTAGAATGAAAACAACCGATTAGAAGCCAATAAATTTTCTCCCTCCTAATCCTTTTCATTCGCCTTCCAAAAACAGTTGTTGTTTATGATAAATTTCTTCCAAATAAGTAGAATTATTTAACGATAATGATTGCTTCAAGGCTACTGTGGAAGCGAAAAAAATTACTACTTGCACTTATCACTACTTATGTTCTGTTAGAGTGGAAAATTAAGAAGCTATCATTCTTTGGCCAATCATGTCTAAGTTTACATCGAGAGGATAAAATCATATATGATTGTATCGATTTTCGCTCACCTGTATTAATAATATTATCACAGAACGCCGCCTTCGCTGGTTAGGGTCGTTCTCGTTCTCCGTTACAGGAGTTGACTCATATTTCGCTACTTACCGAACTATGCGTGATGGTTGGCGTCAAAAGCGAGAAAGGCCAATCAAGACCTGGCCGATAACGTAAGAAAAGATTTTGAACGTATAGGTAGGTGGGCAAGCGATGTGTGGACTTAAACATATAGGATATGGACGATGGAAAAAGAATGGCTTTCACTGCTACTAGCGATGGCGTCTGACCGAGCAGCTTGGAGATATATTACCCTGTAACCAATGGAGCTATGGTAAGTGGTGAAAGAAAAAGAACTTATAGAACCCAATCTTGAAAGAAAATGTAAAAGGATCGTATAAAGTGAAAAAGGCGCAACAGAAACTAATTATTCTGAACTGGAAATAATGAATACTGAAAATATTCATAGGGCAATTCGAATGTAAAATATCGTTTAAGGAGGATATTTTTCATTTTCGAAAATTTCTTGAATAATTCCTTTTTTCCAATTTTTTTCAACCCAAATTTATAAATTTTTATTTTCTAAATTGTATCTTTAGTTTATTTATTTTCTAATTTCATTCATTCATTTCCAGCATATATAAAATTAATACTATTCTTTAGAGAGAAGTGCAAGTCATACTGAGCTGATCGCCTCCTTGACAATTTTTTTAGCTTTTTTTTTTTACAAAAAGAGTAGTTGATTTAAAGAGATTTCAAAAAAGAGAGATATAATTTTGAAAAATGAGGGTGTTTATCAATAAATGAATACAAAGATTTGATTTTTCACGGTTTTCAAAAATTCAAAATTCAATTCAAATTAAAAAATTTAAAATGTTATGAATTGCAATGAATTTATCAATGAAAGACACTTTAAGGACACTTGAATTATTAATAAATCGCGCAATTTTCATGGAATTGTAAAAAAAAAGAAAAATATCGTTTTTATCGCTAATTATGAAATCAGCTGAAATCACTCTTACTTTTTGGCCAAAAAACTCATCGAATTTCTCCATTTTATCAGTTTGTAATAAATATTAAAATATGAAATACAGCAATTTCAAAATAATCTGAGAAAATTACGCACCGGGATTTTATTCCTCCTTTTTTCTTAAAAGTTGTACAAACAAGATAGCGTATTAATTTCATTCCTAAGGACAGGAATATTGCCATCAAAAGGTGCGGATATATATAGAAAAAATTCGATTGTCTGGTAAATATATCTAAACTCTATGATGAAATAACCTCTATGATTTGAATGAAATAAAACATTATTAATAAAATATTATAAATAAATATAATAAATAATGAAATAAATAATAAGTAAATAAATAAATAATGAAATAAATAAATCAATAATAATATAACACTGCGAAAAACCAACCAACATTAAACACGATAAACCTTAAAATGCTTCGTTTGCAAATAATAAAAATTTTTTTTATAAAGCAAGTTTTAAATGCAAGAATATATTAAAATAAATTTGATGAAAAAAATGGTATAAATTGGGTTAAAAATTGTAATTTATAATTTATAATTAATAAATTTATAAAGAAATTTAGAAAGCAATTTAAAAACATCAAACTTTTCATTTTCAATATCAAATTTAATAAAAATTCCTTATGAAACACAGTTTTGAAAAAAAAAAAGAAAAGTGGTAGTTACATCAATTCAAGCCAAATCCACAAACTACCTGAGCCAATTCAGACTTGGATCGCAGTTAGGATAAAGGTCCTGTACTTATACAACGACCAGTGACTTATAGCAATATATATGGATATAGACGATGGAAAAAGACTAGAAAATTATTTTCATTATTACCAGTGTGCTATACGGATCGAGCAGCTTTAGAAATGACCTTTTCCTGCCCTTGTAGACTAGCCCGGCCAGTCAAACCAATAACAATTATTAGCAGTGAAAGTAGTTTTGCTCCAAAAATGGTGAAGAAAAGCATTGTAGACTATGTTAGCGTAGACTATTTTGGTGCTAATAAGACGAGATGAATGTCATATAGCTTCTGACCATTCTTAGCGAGAATACATAGGTGTATCTTGTATTATCGATAACCGTGACGGTTTTACAAGTTAGGTACAGCTTAATAGTGCAAATAAATAGAGAGGGCTTTCTTTTCCCAATGATGAAAAAAAGCATTCTATATTCCGAACTTAATTTCCTTTCTCTACATTCTTATATATTATAAATTACAATAAAAAGAAGCATAATTAGTTAACAAAGTAATAAAGAAAGTTAATGAAGAAAATTACGAGAAGAAAATTTCATGATTATTATAGTTTATATTTATATTTATATCCTATCTACTTTTTTCGAGATATATTTTAATAATAAACAGCCAGAAAAAAAAGAATATTTTATAAAGTAAAGCTGATAAAAGCTGATAAAATTAAGTTCTAAATTTTTTAGTCCCTTTTTAGTTATTGAAAAAGATTATTTGATTTAATATTTATCGATAACCGTGACGGTTTTACAAGTTAGGTACAGCTTAATAGTGCAAATAAATAGAGAAGGCTTTCTTTTCCCAATGATGAAAAAAAGCATTCTATATTGCGAGCTGTAATTTTGTCCTCTCTCTGCATTCTTATATATTATAAATTACAATAAAAAGAAGCATAATTAGTTAACAAAGTAATAAAGAAAGTTAATGAAGAAAATTACGAGAAGAAAATTTCATGATTATTATAGTTTATATTTATATTTATATCCTATCTACTTTTTTCGAGATATATTTTAATAATAAACAGCCAGAAAAAAAAGAATATTTTATAAAGTAAAGATGATAAAAGCTGATAAAATTAAAGCTGATAAAGTTCTAAATTTTTTAGTCTCTTTTTAGTTATTGTAAAAAGATTATTTGATTTAATATTTTACAAGAGAGAAATATAATTTAAAAAAATGAGAATATGAATCAATAAAAGAATACAAAGATTTGTTACAAAGATTTGTTCTTTTGACGGTTCTCAGAAAATTTAAATGCTTAAAAGTTGAAAATATAAAAAAAATATCGCTTATTGTGATAATTGTGAAATCAGTTAAAATCATTTTTTGGTCGAAAAATTCAACGAATTCCTCTATCAATGAAGAAGAGATTTGTTGAAAGGAATGGACAAACCTATAGAAGAAACCATTTGTTACAGTCACTTTAAAATGCGACAAGGTAGCTTATAAAGCGACCTTAAATGTTTGAAAAGTTTTTAAGAATACACAGAAATGAATTTAATAAAAATTCGATTAGCAATCGCTCCATTATTAAACTTTTCAATATCGAATTTAAGAAAAATTCCTTACGAAATATACAATTTTCGCCCTATGTAGCAGAAACAATGGTAGAATATCGATAGCGTTTCACTACGGGTGGAGAAGGTGCAATTCTTTAAATTAAAGAATTGTATAAAATGAAATATAAAATATTGTAGAATTTTTATTGTAGAATTTTTGAAAAAATTATAAGAATTCCTCGTTATACAATGAGTACTATGCGAAAAATTATTATAATAATTCATTTAAATACGATATTTATTAATTATCTGAATATCTCCCTTATACCAAATAATCAAACGGAAGCCGAATTTGCTCTTCAGATAACCACTTAAAATGGAGTTTTCCGGGCAATGAAGCTTCTATGGAATCGCAGCGAAATCTGCTATCTAGTGTAATGTGCATTATCAATGAGATTAGAGGAAACTAGGAAGCGATCTGTCTTTGACTGATTATGTCTGAGCAATATTTTCCTGTCGAATGGATATGACTCATAGGATGCCATCCATCTTTGTTCAAAGACTATCTATATAGAGCTGTTTGGCCACGTTCACCGGTGCTCATTCGAGAATTAACATCTTACTGCCTTTTAAAGTCTGTGATGGCCGAGCAAGTATATGAGTTCAGAAGAGATTTCGAATTAATTAATTAATATTCGTGATAAAAAAAATTACGAATAGCTAAAATCGTTTTTCTGGTTTCTTGAATTTGACATTTAATCTTGCATAAACTCGCACCAATGAATAAATATCAAAGTTCGGTTGTTAAATTCTTGTTCAGTCCTACTCGTCCTCTCATAACATTGTGCTGAAGGCTTACTGAAACCCTTCTGGCGCCTTTACTGATTTTCAAATACATTTATAATGGCGATTCTTTTTTTTTGAATGAAAAAAATTAAAAACTTTCACATATTTGCAATTTGCAATTTTTTCACAATTAAATGCAAAACCATTTATTTCAATAAATAAAGGAAATAATTCGATAGATGAAAATCCGAATGAAATTG
>UYYG01001273.1:0-26922 GCA_900625125.1 Dracunculus medinensis
GATACTGTTGTAAATAGAACTATTATTAGGTTTCTACACGATAGAGATGGAAGCATGGTGGTATATCCGAATATTGTAAACAATTTAAAAATAAAGATGAATTTTGCCAAAAGATGAATTTTGTCAAAATAAGTTCTTACATTGCTGTCAATTTGATATTCTATTTAAAAAAAAAACTGAAAATGGTTTCGAAGAATATTCGATTACTTTTTGAGCAATGAAACATCGTTCACCTTTTTATCATTTTTATCATTTTCCATTAATTTTTGCAAGAATTAAAGATATTGTAAAATTTTTAGGCATTTTTTAATAATATTTTAGCTTCCGCGACGAAATATATGGAATATATGCTAATACAATATTTTTTGGAATTTTGAATAATTGCAATGGCATTAGTTTCTTAATATCTTTTTTATAATAATGGAAAATTTTTGTCCCATTAAACTTCGATAATTATCACCCACTTGTTTGATTTGTAAGGCAGTCTCGTGAGAAGCAGGTTTTCTGGCATAGCCTTTTGACATTACTATCAGTACAAAATGCTGCCAGCCTTTCGCACCCACTGATGGTGTCTGGACACGTTCCTCCCGCTCCAGGTCTATTGCAAAGTCCACAGGTTTGTGGACAACTTGTCAGCGCTATTTGATATAAGAGAGGATCGCGACACATGGTTTGCGTGAAACCTTCACACTGCCCAACTAAAGAAAAGTTTTATTGCAAATGAAAATTGCGGCAATCACTTTAATCAGCTGAATTTATTCAACCGTCTCAACCGTCTTCCTGTAAAAGTTTCCGTCAAAAAAAAGGAAAAAAGAGAAAAAATCATTTTTCTCTTAACCAACTATTGTTGCAGTTATATTCTCTTGTTTTGCAGCACATTGCACATGTGCGTGGGCAAAATTCTTCAGCAAATCGCATTAAAGTTGCATCGTAACAACTTGCGCTTACTTTATAGGTTGCCGTCCTAAAATCACAGCAATAATTTATCGATCACTTCTAGTTTAACTTTTGAAATTTTCAAATTATATTCTATTTTCTATAAGCTTGAGCAAAAATTGAAAAAATAAATAAATATAGATATAACTATTAAACTATTTCAAAAACGGAGTTTAAAAAATATTTACGGATCCACTTGGTCTCGAAGTGTATTAGGAGCGCCAGCTTGTTCGAGTGCAAATATAGAAGAACACGCTGAATCTAAATCGATGCACGATATTATAGTTGGGCGCTGTATAGGCCCTTGTGCTCCTTGTAAGGTTTTACTGCAAATGGTAATCGGTACATCAGCTCCACCACTCGCGCCATAGGAAAAGAAAAAAATAATCCCAAAAACAAAATATATCGTTGTCAACATCGAATAAAGCGAAATGATATGGTAAAGTATTGACGTTATCCTTTTATAACTATTTTTTGTGATAAGATATTAATCAAACAATCGTATTCAATTCGACCAGCAAAATTTATTTGCCAAAAGTATATAAAAATAAATATATGTAAAAATATTTAACATGTAAAATATTAAATATTATATATTAAATATAAGTATTAAATATTTAACATGTAAAAATTTTTTATTTTTAATTTCTTACTTAAATTTTAGAATTTTAGCATAGAAAATCTCAAAAATTCTTCTTTGAATATTAAGCGTAACAATTCGTTTTAAAATTTTTTGCGCACTATGATATTTTTGCAACGAATTCGCTTAATATAACAATCAACTAAATGCACTTTGCGGACGGATTTGCGAATGAAGGAATTTGTAGGAATTTCCAGGGAGTCCCTTGGCAGTAGAAATGCAGGTGAATTACCAACATCACTCGGATTCTTGGACAGGTTTACTCCTGCGAGGAATAGAACCTCAATACTTGCTCTACGAGTTGAGCAACCCATCTCTGTGCATCTCTGATGTAGTACCTGGAATCTACTGAAGCTTTTGTCCTTTTTTATTTCTCTAATTTCTCATATCCTTTCTTCCTGTCGTATGGTATTCGCAGTCACCAGTGGTAATTTCTGATTCTTGTCTATTATCCACATCTGGTTACTTTTTTGCCTGTCTGGATGCAGAAGACAGCATCTTCGTCTTATTATTCTCCACGATTTCCTGAGGAATCCCTTATTTAGTCTTGGGAAGATCTATCCCATATATCGGATGTTCCTATAGGCGATGCCAGCTAATTTGTTATGTTTTTTTTGATTGCATTTTACATCTTACCTGCCACTATATTTTAGATTATTCATGGGGCATTTTCGAGCATCTAGATTCCTGTAATCTTGTATGGTAGGTCCCTGTTTCGATGAATCTGACGATGTGTTTGTTTTATACTGCTATAATCAATGCCTCAGTATTGCCTTTTAGTCCGGCTTTCTCAAACCACTAGTCGCATTTCGCAATGTCTACCGCAGTTATCTGTATATATAGCAATCCATGAAGGGCCTTGCTTTGCCTGGTTATGCAATAATATGGTGATATAATAATTAATAAATATTTCATGTTTTTTTAAGTTATAACTTATGATGTTTATTGTTGCGAAAAATTTTAACGTGGATAACTTGCGTGAAAATCTACTGTTATCTTTTATCTGTTAAGAAAGGTTCTCATCAAAAGAATTGATTTCAAAGGAATTAAAACAAAATTTTTGCCGAACACTGAATTTTTTATCATCTTAACAATATCATCTTGCCGAACACTGAATTTTTTTAGCAAATATTTTTTATAAATATTCCTTAAAATAGTTTAGTGACCACTGTGATAGGTATAATTCTTTTAGCTTGTGCTGTGGTCAAGCAAATTTGCAGGTGACCAATGAAAATGAAATGAGTGCTGCATTATGGTGCTAATCAAAAGAAAATCCCTTTCTCACCCTCCTGTGGGTGTTAAAGGCCATCATGTCAGCCTCGGAAATTTACAATTTTTTACCAGAACTTTCCGTAAATTCAAATTCAAAATCAAATCTTTATAGGGATAGGGTGGCTTAATGGGTTATTGCTCAATTCGGAGAACCAATACTTTGGTTCTATTTCTTGCAGGAATAAACCTGTCCAAAAATCCATGTGATGCTGGCGGTTTACATGTATTTCTATCGCCAAGGGACTCTCTGGCATATTCAGTGCGACAAACCAGTAGAGCGAGTTTAACCAGTAATGGTGAGGAATAATAAAAGGAATAATAATGTTAAAATAAAAGAAAAATGAAATTACATTATTTCGTTCTTTTTTGCAAACAATTAGTTTTTTAACAAATTTTTCTTTTATTTGATTATTTTAATTTGTGCTTTACCTCTCTGTTGATTTCTTTACCTAAATTTCCACGGAAATTACTTTCAATAAAGTACCGAAAGTAATAAAATATTATAATTCGTGAAGCTCGCTAGTGCTGTCTTCGAAGACAGTTTGCCATCGCGGATAAAAGAAGAAATTGCAATACTGCAATATTTTGAGCAGATAAATTATAGTGCTAAATAAGTAGCTGTTGGCAATATATGGTGCACCTAAGTAAATTTTTTTGATTTTTTAATATTATTTTGAATTTAAAAGATTTTTAAGTGGACATTTCACTTTTCTTCAATTATAAGGCATCATTATAGGAACTTAAATATTTTTGAAATATTCAATTTCACAATGAATTCATTTTGTTATAGGAAAATATATTTCTTTGCCTAAGGGTAATTAGTGAATAAATTCATTTTCTTTCTTTCTCCATGCGATTTTTATTTATTTTTTGAAATAAAAATTTATAATTAGCCAATTTATTTATTTTCTTCAGCAAATTTTTTAAATAATTTTTTACAATTTAAATATTATAAAACATTTATTGAGTGATTATTTATTAACTTTTCATTGAAATATTTAAACTTTTTTTTCAATTCAATTTTATTTTTATTAAATGAAAATGAAAACACCACTGTTATTAAAAGAACTTATTATTATTTATTATTATCATTAATTCTTGTTATTTGTTATTTTGACTGTTATTATTAATACATGGCGTTTGTCGCCCTGCTTGGCTGGTTTTCAATAAATATATAAATATAATAAATAAATATTATTATTGTAAAAATTTTCTTTTTTTATTTTCTTTCTTATAAATAAATCTTATAAATTTACAATTTTGACCGAAAAATTTTTAAATTTCTTGTGGGATAGCGCGAAAGGCAACTCTGTTTATAGACGATTTCTGTCTATAGTTGTACTTGAATATTTCGAAGCAAACTGCCGCGGGCCTTGGCAATAGGTACTGAAGGTCTTTGTATTCACTCTGGCATTGGCACAGGAACAATCATATGGCAAATAAACGAGTATGGTAATCAGTCAATTAGATTGTTTTTGATCTAGAAATTCAGCTTTTCGTAGTCAATAATGAGAATTTCTTCACTTCAAATGTTCAGCTTTTATGAGACAATCTCGTGACCTCTCACGTTCTCTGGCATATATTCGTCAATCAATTATCAAAAAACCCAGTTGCATCGCAATTATTGATAATGTTTTCAGCTGCTCAGACATATTGCTTAAAAAATATTTGACGTAAATTCAGTTGCGCTAAGTTTATTCAAATGATATGCCATTTATCAGTTATGCGTTAAATGAATTTTTCAATTTCTTAGTCGACAAGACTGCAAATATTTTCGAAACTGGAAATATCAAAATATTTATAAAAATATTTAATTATATAAAAAAAAACGATAATTTATAGATGCTCTAGAAATTTTTTTTTGAAAATTCCACAGTAATTTTTTAAGGAATTTTCATTAGGCAAAACTTAGTCCAAGGATTAAAACAGAATCGTTATTTCAATCATCCCTTTAACTTCCATTTTCAGTTATTACTTTCTAAGAGCGTTGAAAAATGTATAATTCTTTCTGAAAAAAAGGTTTATTTTCAAAAAAATTAGCCAATGAACCAATACAAAGATTACATTGTTGCTGCATTTTGGTACAATTTCATTTATATTTCACTGAGAATTATCTATAGTTTCAGTAATAAACGAATGATTTATCTGTGGTATAATCATTAAAATGCAACAAAAAAAACCTTAAATTCTAATTTATTCATTTCTCATATATCTTTCCAAATTATTGTCAATAAATACATAAAAACACTGCTTGAAGGTCTCAGAAAATAAAAAAAAGCACTATAGTTAGAAAAGAGGAAAAAGCAGAATTATTGTGCTATCAAGCATTTTTCCGGAACTCGACATGAATACAGGAAATATGAATATATTTGTTTAAATAAAGTAAATATTATCAGTATGATCGAATCTCAACTGAATATATGCCAAAATTTTTTAATAATCGTATTTGAACACCTGACGATTTCAAGCGGAAAAGTGATAATATTTATCACTTCTTTTTTGATCGATTAGAAAGTGAACAAAATAAAAAATCATCATAAAAAGCAAAATTTATAAATTGGAGAAATAGAATTAAATTATCTGACTGGTGAGTATGTTCCTTCTTTTGTTTGCCCTTACAACATTATGCGGAATTGTTAATGAAAAAGCTGAAAATATAAAAATTTGCGCTATCCCTGTATCTGTTGCGCAAAATCCTCCAAATTTTTTAATGAGACCTTCGGTACCTGTTGAGAATTGCCAAGATCGTGATGCAGCAGCTTTCAGCTTAATAAACAGTTCAGTAGCATTAAAAAAATTTTCTATTAAAAAAATAGTATCTATTCGGATTTCGTAGGTGCCATATTAGAAACCAAGGCCATAAATCTAAAAAACTTATTAGATCATTTGCTTGACTTTTCTTAAAAATGCTCGCCGATCCAAATTTTGATCAATTTTTTAAAATTTCATATTATAAATTACGAATAATCACCACCTGATGAGGAAGAAACGAAGATTTTCACGAAATTATCTATAATTCTCCATTTCAGTTGGAGGACGAAATAAGACATGCAGAAATTTTTCTAGAGCAATGTGCAGTCAATTCCCGAGTCTTGCATTACGACCACAGACCCACAGACTTGTGGCTTTTTTCATTTACCTGGTGTTGCAAATATGTGCCCCGATACGATCGATTGTGATGTTCTGATGCGATTGGGTATTTGTACTGACAATAACTTGAAAAATAGTGCCAGAGAACGGGTCGCGTGTCTACCTAACAAGTAGTTTCAGATAATTTTTTAAAAAGAAATTGCTTTGGTTGAGGAAAACATTTTTTGTGTATTTCAGCAACTTTATCTCCTCCAGCAGCAACTTGCAGAGACGAAAGGCTGAACTGTGCCGCAATTAGAACTGCACATAGCTGTAGCGATATGTTTCGAACAACAATAATGCAACAGTGCACGAGAACGTGCGGTTATTGCACGTAATCAGTGCAAATTATATATTACATTTATGTTTCATCAACATATAGCATAGATTAAAGTTTCTTGAACTTTTTGTTTATTCAAATAAGTGAATTCATTAAATATTGCACTTTTGGGAGAATATTAGCATTACTATTTCCACTGACAGTAAGCCACAATAAATTCCATTCCGCATCAGAAGTTTCCTTGAAATCCATCATTTTCGAATACTCATTTCATTATCGTATTTATATTTGTTATTTGTCGTTCGCTATTTTTCGGTTCTAAAAAAGGTAGGAAGGAAAAATATTAGGAAAAAATATTGATTTTAACAATTTAAAATATTTTTGCACCATTCGTTTTTTTTCATAAGTAAGTAAGTAGAAAAGGGAGTTTGTAAATTATAATATATTTTTTGAAGTTACAAATCCACATACGAGGTTTTGTTTGTTTATTTTTCCATAATTTGATTGATAAATTTAATAAAAACCTTTCACTTTGACATTCACGCATTATTTACCTTATCAGCGCAAGAAACTTATCAATGACTTTGAAACTTATCAGTGCATTCATAAATTTTCAAATAATGTTTATTCATGTTTTTTGAATTACAAGAATATTTTAGGATTATATTTTTTTTTCCTTTATGATAATTTTTGGATGCTTGCAATTTTTTTGTTGCAATACTATGTAAGATTTACAAAATTTATTTATATGAATTTGAAAGAATATTAAATATTATATTAAATAAATATTTAATTCGACTATTTACGTACAATAACCGCAAGTTCTTGCGCATTGTTGCATCATTGTTGTTCGAAACACACCGCCACAGCTATTTGTGGCTCTAATTGCGGCGCAGTTCTGTCTTTGGTCTCTGCAATTTGCTGCTGCAGATGGCAAGGTCGTCGCTGAAATACATACATTGAATGCTTATGCCTGCAATTTTCAACGGAATTTCCAATTTCGATACTTTATAATGCTTTTAAAAAATAATCAGAAATTACTTGTTAGACAGTCCCGCGACCTGCATGTTCTCTGGCACATGTTCTTCAATTTGTTGTCATAACAAATACCCAATCCCATCAAAACATCGCAACCATCGATAGTGTCAGGACACATGTTTGCAGCACCAGGTAAATGACAAAGGCCGCAAGTCTGTGGGCAAAGTTGCAGTGCAAGGCTTGGGAATTGTGTACATAGTGCCCTTGAAAAATTTCTGCACAGTCCTTCCCTACCTCCAACTGGAATATATATTTTTTAGTTTTCAAGCATAAATTAAGCTTTTGAAGAATTAATTTTTCGATGAATTATTTTTCATTTTTACTTCAACACCATTATTAGTTTAATTTTATGCATGTTACTTTTAAAATTGCTTTAGGACAATGCGAAAAGCAATCTTGTAAGCAAAATTCCTCGTCTCAGGCCAATTTTTCTCAAAGTTTTTCAAAAATTTTTCTTTTTTTAAACATTTTGATTAAGATTTACTCGTTTCGTGAGAAAAGCTAAATGATATAAGTGGCGCATAAGAGATTAAAAAATCAGTTAATCCTTACTGTATAAGAATAATTCAATTCTTACCATTATCACAGTTATATTCTTTAGTTAAGCAACAGGTCGCACATGTTCGCGGACATATTTGTCGAGCCAACATTCTGTACGCAGCTACCTGACAGTTTGCTGGAACTTTATAATCGTTGGTACTGCAATACAATAGCAATTTCAACGAATCCCTTTCTCATTTTTTGCGAGAATTTTTCCATAAAATTATTTAAGGATGCAATTCAAAAATTAAAATGCACTAAGGCCTTTCAATAAAAAAAACAATTTTTTTGTATTCGTTGAAATTTGTATCGAAAAATAAAAGAAATCTCAATAGGCTGATGGGTAAAATGCGAAATATAATTTTGCAAATTTGCAAATTTCATAGAAATTTTAGGATCAAACGTACTTTAAATTTTTGAGCTAAAAAAGGAAAAGATTATAATTCTAGAGAAATCTCAAAAAATATTTTTTAAAAAAAAATCTTTTTTACCAATGACAATCGTTAAAATTCAATTACTTTTACTGACCCCTCTGTTGATGGTACTGATTTAAATGCATCACATATGGATTCATTTCTATAGCAGTATAATCATATAGAAATGAAAAGAATATTTAAAAGCTTAGAAACTTACGAGACAAGATTCTCCGCTGGTACCTGCATCTCCCCAGGGTCGTGTTTGAATATTTCAAAGCAAGCTGTTGGATCACGATCATGGCAGTTATCGACAGGTACGGTGGGTCTGTGCACAATTCCTTGTTGCCCAGCGTTTCCGGGAGCACCAGGAGCAATTCCTACACCAGGATTTGGGGCAACGCCTGCACCTTGTGGGGGTACAAGAATAGGCATCGAGCAAACATCTATAACCACAGCACCCCCATTAGTTAGATTGTATAAGGATGCAAAGATAAGCAAAAAGACAAGCATGTTCACCAGTTAGACAATTTGTTTCCGATCTAATAAATTTGGTTTTTTATAGTCAATTTTTATTTGTTCATCCTATTCATAATTAATCAAAATGATCTCTTTTCTACTTCTAATCTTCAGCTATTCAAATATAGCTTTTCATGGAATTATGAATTTGATGGAATTATGACGTAAATTCAGTTACGCTAAGTTTATTCAATTGATAAGTTATTGATCACGGTATCAGTTATTAATAAAATTAATTTCCCTTTTTTTGAGATAACTTATCGCCAAAGTATAAATTTCTCTTTTATTTCTTAAAAGAACGAAAATTTCTCTGTTTTATTCAAATTTTCATCGTTCTTTAAGGAAATTTCGAGCGATGAAATAATTCCGCATAAATTTCGACTTAAAGCTCATAATGATGTAGGAAAAACTGGAAATACCGCTGAAAGGAAGAAATTTAAATATTTTCAGCTTTATTATCTCCAATTTATCAGCTGCAAGTTGTAAAAACGATAAACAGAACTGCAGTACTGCAACTAGGGCTACAAATAGCTGTTGCTGTATGTTTCGAACAACAATGATGCAATATCCAACTGAAACGTGCAGTTATAGTCAATTATATTTTATTTTATTATATCATCACTACTGATACGTATAAAGTTCCCTCGGATTCTTGTTCGTCATATTAATTTTCTTAACAATTTTCAACAGGCGCTGAAGGTTCTTGGACAATTCCTGGCTGTGCACTGCGCCCTACCAACGTCTGGACTTTATGCAGGTACAAGAAATAGCAAAGATAAAGCTATGTCCGTTGTTTTTCCATTAGCGAAATCGCTTAATGATGCAACAAGGACAAACAAAAAGCATTGATCATTAATCAAATCATTTATTTCTCATCCATAAATTTGCTTTTTAATTTTTTGCTTTTCATAATTATAATCAATCAAAAAGTGGCCACTTCTTCACCTCAAATAAAGGTGATTTTTGAATTAGCATAAAATTCTATTAAGGAATTCTTATTAGGTTGGAATGACTTCAAAGGAATTAAAACAGAACAGCCATTTTTGCCAACTATTTATCGAACTTTCAAATTTATCAATAGATATTTTTCTTAAAAAATTCGTTCAAATAATTTTTTCTATAATCAATCAAAAAATTTCGTTGAAATTTCGTTATAATTTTGGCAAAAATGGTGCTTTAAAAAAAATTTAAGCGAATACTTAGCTAGCGGAAATGAAAAGAATGCACTGCTCCATCTCATTGCTATTTCGTCCATATATCCCCAAATTTCTGCTGACGATTCTCCTTCCTTCCTCTAGCAACTCTCACCGTTACTGGTTTGGCTGGCTCCGCTGGCTACAAAGCTAAGGGTAAGCGCCTACAGACTGCTCAGTCTGACGTCTTCGCTAGTATTAACACAAGCCATTGAAGACAAGACTAAGGCGAATTAAATGCAACAAATAGAATAATAAAAGAATTGTTTAAATTAAAAAAACAATTTATAAGTTATTTTAACCAGTCTCATATATTTTTCCATATCATTTGTGTTAAGAATAAACAAACTAAATAAATATGTGAATGTTTCCGGAATCACAAAAAAGTGTTATAATTAGAAAATAAGAAAAGGAGAATTATTTTTTGCGCAGAACAGAGGACTTTTCGAGAGATATTTCCGTAAATATTTCCACCAGAAAACGACTACAGGAAATGACAATATTCATTTGTTTATATAAAATGAACTTAATCCGTTCAACGAAAGTACAGGTCGTATTGATTTGCAACAAATTTTTTTACTTAAAAAACCTTGTTCAATACTCAGATGTTCAAAAGAAAGAACAATAAGGTAGGAAAAATTTCTTACGATTTATTGAAAGAATGGTGAAGGGGCGATAACGATTTCCACTAAGATTCAATCTAGTTCCTCTCGCATCTCGCCAGAATTATGTGAAGCTAAGCATTCATTTCTATTCTCGAATGTCTTCCACTGTTAGAGAAAGAAGAAGGAATTATTTAAAGAATCATGAAAAAATCGGAATCGAAAGAATTTAAATGTTGTTAAATATATAAATAGGTCCCATTTCCTTTTCTGTTCACATCTATAAGGATCATTAGAATTAAAAAATTCCATTTCAACCCATGGAATCGTTTTCCCTTACTGAAATCGTTATTACTATTTTAAGTTCGCTGACGTACAAAGCTTGACAAATAAATTCTCATAATTATTCATTCAATTTTATTTCTAAAATAAATATGAAATATTTTGGATTGAGTGACCACCAATATTTTAAATCAACGGCTAATATACGAAAATCATAGAAACTATCAAAAAGTTTATCGAAATTTCCATTTTTTAGACGAGTTTCTCGATTCTTCGCAAATGTAATGTAGTGCCAGCGCCATTTCTGCTGACATATCGTTACCTAAATTTATTTAAGCAATACATTTCAAGCCATGGAAAAGAAAGACTGTTGCTAAAAATTTAAACGCTGTAGGAGATTGTTGCAAGTTGATAATAAATATTCATGATATTGAAAATTAGAGATAATAAAAATTTCAAAATCAGGAAGCAATGATATTCTCCGATCTCGGATCGAACTTCCTAAATTTTTCACGGTTATTTTTTTTTATTCATTAGCTTTGAGTGAAATGACTTCAATCTTCGATGTTATTTCCTTGAAGAACTGATAGAAAAGCCATTAACCAAATTAAATGCAAAAAATAGGAAAACTCGAATTGGAAAGCAAATATTGTCGTTATTAATTATATAACAATCAATTTCAACTGAATATACGTATAGAATTTTTTCAACAATCGTATTTGAACATCTGACGGTTTTCTAACGGAGGAGTGATAATATTTATCGATATGAAAAACAAATAAATTTTACAACTATAAAAAGCCTAATTTTCAGATTGGAAATTATTTGATTAAGAGTATGCCATTTCCGTTGATTGTTCTTGCGCTTTTATGCGAGATTGTTAATGGAGCCGATGAGAATATAAAAGTTTGTTCTATTTCTGTCCCTGTACCTGGGCAAAATAATGCTGTAGTGAGGCCTTCGGTGCCTGTCGAGTACTGCCAAGATCGTGATGCAGCAGCTTGCTTCGAAATATTCAAGCCGACGGACAACAATATATTCGCGAATAATCGTATGCCGTGAGTCGTTCTGGTCATAAAAATTTTGTTTCGTACTTATTTCGAAATGAATATATCTCTTTTTCGAAGAATCCATCTATAATACTTTAAATCATTACTATCAATAGAATAACTACCGAAAAATTTGTTAAATTTTAGCGATGAAAACAAATATATGTTGAAAAATGATGCTCTTCTAATTCAAAATTTCTTACATTTTTTTTTTGGTTTTTGGTCAAAATTCCATTAGAAATGAAAGAATTTCCAACCATAGCTGAAAATATGAAGGAAGGGAGCAGAATTTTATAAAGTCTTAATGTATTGCAGTAATCAGAATTATCAGGTCCTAGACAAATGTCAGCAGGAGCCCTATATAATGTTAGCTCGGCAAATGTGCCCATGGATGTGCGCGACTTGTTGCATGACTAAGGAATATAATTGTGAAAATGGTAAAGTTTCAATACATTTAACAATATTTGAAATTATCTCCATCAATTTCTATAAATTTCTATAAAATACTCTAATAAAATTTCTAAGAACGTTTTTTCAATTTTCTTTCATTAATTTATTTTGAACAGTTCAGCGGTTAATTAATTTTTTCGAAATCAGTTCATTAGCTTCTAAATTGTGACATTGTAAATTGCTTATATCACGGAAACTAAGTTAGTAAAAGTATAAAAAGCATTTGCAGGAACATCTGCCTGACCATTGAGAACCTTTTTAAGCATACAAGCCACTGCCAAATCCAATAATTCCAATTTTAAAATTCTTATTTTAAACCAATTCCATTAGAGCCAAAAATATAAAAAAAACTATGTGCATGAGATGCGAAAAACGACTTCTAAAAAAATGCTGACAGAAAAGAAAAATGATTCAAATACATTGCTCTTTATTTCAGTTGGAGGTCGGGATGGTGCATGCAAAAATTTTTCAAGGGCAATGTGCAGTCAATTTCCAAGCATTGCATTACGACTTTGCCCGCAAACTTGTGGCCTTTGTCATTTACCTGGCGCTGCAAATATGTGTCCCGATACCGTCGACGGTTGTGATGTTTTGGTGCGATTGGGTATTTGTTTTGACAACAGATTGAAAAATATGTGCCAAAGAACTTGCGGGTCGCGCGACTGCCTAACAAGTAATTTCAGATAATTTTTTAAAATATTCTACATGAGTGAAATTAGAAATTAGAAATTCCTTTGGATGTGGAAAACATCATTTTTTGTAAATTTCAGCGACGACTTTATTGCCTCCACCGACAACTTGCAGAGACGAAAGGCAGAACTGCGCTGCAATTAGAGCCACAAATAGCTGTGGCGGTGTGTTTCGAACAACAATGATGCAACAATGCGCAAGAACTTGCGGTTATTGTACGTAATCAGTACAATTATATGTTATTTTTATTATACCAATACTGATACGAATAAAATTCGCTCGAATTCTTGTTCGTTATATTCATAAATTTTTTGAACGTCCTTCTTCTTCTTCTGTCACCATTATTAATAGGCTGGCTTCGCTAGAAGTATTTCCATGCTGCTCGATCTGATGCTCATCGCATCGGTATTAACAACCTTTTTCAGTTGACTATTTCCATATATCGCTATATCTATATATCCTATACATTCAATTCAGTCTTTCAGTTCAAATCTTTTCTAATTCTATCAGTCCCTATTGTGATTGCTTCTCTCCGCGAGAAAACAGATTCAGCTCTTACGATGGACGACTTTCTTAAGAATTAAGAGCGAAAATTGCTTTGCTCCAGTCATCTGGTATTATTTCCTTCTTCCATAGCAGAGAATACATTTACTGAATGTGTGATAGACGGTGTACAACATTTGAAGTATTTGTCCCAAAGATCAGCCTTAAGCTTATGAATAAAAGAGATTATTACCTGTTCTTCTGATGGTTCGTAATTATAAGCATATGGTTCGATCACCTATATTCTGGACATGACGCATCGTGGTTAATTAAGTTTTTCTATGATATAACATATTTATTCATACTTCTAGTCACATTAAATTTTTTCAATCCATGAATCCATATCCATTCTTGCATAAAATTCCACTGTAATCTTTAAAGAAATTCGCATCGGATTGAATTGTTGTTAAATTGTCGATAAATAAAACAGAATTTTACCATTTTATCCATCTATTTATTGAATTTCCAATGTTTTTAGCGAAAATTTAAAAAAACTCCTTCGATTTTTTCCAACGACAAGTGCAGAATTGTTGAATATGTGAATTTTTCAAACACAAAAAAGTAGATTTCAAAATTGAATTTTGCTGAGAATTATCATCTATAATTCCTCTCAGTAATCAAAAAATGCCATCGCTTCTACGTTATGATTAACTATTAAAGTGACTGCAATGCAAACAAATATTCACTTCCACTTATTTTTCAGCCATTCTCATATATTACTTTATATTCCATCATTTGTCCATTATTTTGAATAAATATATTAATTAAATATTTAAGGATAAGAAAACTCAACAAAAAAGTTGAAAGAAAATAATTTTTCAGCGGAATGGAAAAGCATTCCTACTGGAAATCGTGTGAAAATACAGCGAATCATAGATATCATTCTTTTTCATAAAATTTTCTCAATCATTTTCTAATCAATTATTGAATTATGCAGATATGAAGTGAAGAATTCGATTAAGGTTCTAATTCTGATTCGGTGGAAGGAAGATTAAAATTATAGGAATTTTAAGGATATACTTATACTTCTATCTCGGAAAGGAAAAGGAAAAAGTTTGCGAAAAAATTTGAAGTTATTGAACATCTGTGAAGAATATTTAATTAATCTATAAGGCTTGGTGCCGAATTTCACGTAAAATTTTACAGAGGTGACCAATGAACTAATTCCCCTGAATTCTCCTAAGCATGCCCTATCACAATTTTGTAAATTGCGAATTGTAAATAGATAGAATTTTCCTTTCTTCGATCAGCTAATAGTGGTTCATTTGTTAAAGAGAATTGATCCATGGGCGGTTGGAGATTTCAGAATCTGAAAAAACCTCTGTAAAATTTTTTCTCACCTTATTGCAAGTATTATCAGCTTTACGCATTGACGAAAATTAGTTCTCGCTTTCCACTCAGTTGCAAAAATATGAATTAGTGAGAATTTCAACTAACACCTGGAACGGCAGCACACCACGATTAAGATTAATCTCAAAAAGTT
Source organism: Dracunculus medinensis (assembly GCA_900625125.1). NCBI lineage: Eukaryota > Metazoa > Nematoda > Chromadorea > Rhabditida > Dracunculidae > Dracunculus > Dracunculus medinensis. The sequence continues at coordinate 15,060 of UYYG01001273.1, forward strand.
CCTTTCATCAGGTCTTCACAAAGCAGCCTTTAAGAATTCTTATATTTATAATTATTCACATTTGTTCTGAAGATTTCTGAAGCGTATGGTGTAAAATCTAGAAAAGCTAAATGCAAAGATGCTATCACCTGAGAAGATGTCTTTATCTTTATGTGCACAAATATGTGCATATATGTACCGCACGCTTGCAAAGGAGTCACTCTTGCAGCCAGTGGAGCCAGCTTAACTAATAATGGTGAGAGTTGTTAGAAGATGAACGTACATAAATATAATTTATAGTTGTGTGAATGCAAAGGAAATAAAGAAACACTTAAATAAAACAAATATGTATGTAAATTATCATTAATATTTGCTTATTTTCCGATAATTCCAGTGCAATAAGATTACTGAACCAAGCATTACGTTATCATTAATTACTATACCGATATAAAATATACATTAGTATTTCAATTAGTACAAAAGTACCGAAATAAAATATTTTTTGTTAACTTTATCAATCAAAATACTAAAGAAAAAAAATTCAGTGAACAAATTCAGCCTGTAACTTTTTTAACTTTTATGATATATAACTTTTTTGCAGTAGAAACAGTGAATATTTTTTGCTATTTCCAGGTAGGTTTCCAGGTGAATTTATTTATTTATGATGAACAAGAATTTGAAAAAAAGAATATTATTTTAATATAAATATTATATATAATTCTATTATTCATGTACAATAACCGCAAGTTCTTGCGCATTGTTGCATCATTGTTGTTCGAAACACACCGCCACAGCTATTTGTGGCTCTAATTGCGGCACAGTTCAGCCGTTCATCTCTACAAGTAGCTGCTGAATTTGATAAAGTCGTCGCTGAAATTCATGAAAATGTTTAAGTTGTCATTTTCAGTAGAATAATATCTACAAAAAAGAAAAAGACTATCAGAAATTACTTGTTAGACAGTCTCGCGAGAAGCACGATCTCTGGCACAAATTCTTGTATCGATTGTCAAAACAAACACCCAATCCCATCAAAACATCACAACCATCGATAGTGTCAGGACACATATTTGCAGCACCAGGTAAATGACAAAGGCCGCAAGTCTGTGGGCAAAGTTGCAACGCAAGGCTTGGGAATTGTGTGCATAGTGCCCTTGAAAAATTTCTGCACAGTCCTTCCCTACCTCCAACTGGAATATATATTTTTCAGTTTTCAAGCATAAATTAAGCTTTTGAAGAATTTTTCGATGAATTATTTTCCATTTTTTCTTCAGCACCATTATCATTTTAATTATATGCGTAATACTTTTAAATTTTCTATGGGACAATGCGAAAAGCAATCTATGTGCAGTAAGCGAATTTCCTTAAAGTTTTTCAAAATTTTTTCGGTCTTCTTTCATAAATTCAATTAAAAATTACTCGTTTTATTAGAAAATGATTTTTGAATGTTATGCGTATGACATTGAAAAAATTTTCAGTCCTTATTATATAAGAATTATTCAATTCCTACCATTATCACAGTTATATTCTTTAGTTAAACAGCATGTCGCACACGTTCGTGGACACATTTGTCGAGCCAACATTCTATATGCAGCCATCTTACAGTTTTCTGGAACTTTATAATCGTTGGTGCTGCAATACAGTAACAATTTCAATGAATCCCATTTTCATTTCATTATTCATTTTATTTCTCATTTCATGAACTCATTTTCTGCGAGAATTTTTCCATGAAATTATTTAAGAAGGCAATTTAAAGATAAAAATGCAGTGAGATCTTTTAATAAATTTACTTTTATATTCACTGAAATTTATTTCAAAGAATGAAGATAATCTCAGTGGATATTTGATGGGTAATGCGAAATACAATTTCATTTTTCATAGAAATTTTATTATCAAACTTACTATAAATTTTTGAGCTAAAAAGGGAAAGATTTTAATTTTAGAAAATTCCTAGAAAAATATTTTAAATTTACAAATTTTAAATTTACAATTTTTTTACCAGTGAGAATCCTTAAAATTCAACTACTGATCCCTTTATAGTTGGTACTGACTTAAATGCATCACATATCATTCATTTATATAGCAATATAATCATATAAAAATGAAAAGAATATTTAAAAGCTTAGAAACTTACGACACAAGATTTTCTGCTGGTACCTGCGCATCCCCAGCATCGTATTTGAATATTTCAAAGCAAGCTGCTGGATCACGATCATGGCAGTTATCGACAGGTACGATGGGTCTGTGCACAAATCTTTGTTGCCCAGCGTTTCCTGGAACAGGGGGAACTCCTACACCAGCGCCTGCACCTTGTGGCGTACAAGAACAGGCATCGAGCAAACGTCTATAGCCGCAGCACCTCCATTAGCTAAATTGCATAATGATGCAAAGATAAGCAAAAAGACAAGCATGTTCACCAGTCAGACAATTTGTTTTCGATCTAATAAATTTGGCTTTTTATAGTCAATTTTTATTTGTTCATCATATTCATAATTAATCAAAATGAGCACTTTTCTACTTCTAATCTTCAGCTGTTCAAATATTGTTTTTGATGGAATTATGACGCTAAATTATGTTAAATTCATTCAATTGATAAGTCATTATTCACGGTACCAATTATTCTTTAAGCGAATTTTTCATTTTTTGAATGATAATTTATCACATGAAAGGGAAATTTTCAAATTTTTTTTTTATTTCTTAAAGGAACGAAAATTTTTCTGTTTTATTCAAATTTTTGAAGTTCTTTAAGGAAATTTCGAATAGTGAAATCAGTAATTCCGCTTAAAAATTTTGGCCTTTAAGCTCAAAATGATATAAACAAAATTGGAAATACTGGAAAAACGTTTTAAAAAAATAAAACTTAAAATATTTTCGTGTATTTCAACGAGACTTTATTTGCTTTTCACTTATCAGCAGCAACTTATAGAGCCAAAAGTTTGATTTACTGCAATTAGGGCCACAAATAGTCGTTGCAGTGTGTTTCGAAGAACTATGATGCAACAAGAATTTGCAGTTATTGTTCGTAATCAGTACAATTATATTTTATTATATTTTATTTTAATTATATTAAGACTAACATGAATAAAGTTTCCTCGAATTCTCGTTTCGTCATATTAATTAATAATTATATTGGACTATTCAATTTTTCAAGTAGTTGCGTTTGAAAATAAATGCGTTAAATGCGATTTCATTAGAAATGGTAAAATATTAAATAAATTTTTTTATTATCGTAAAAAATATAAATACAATTATTTTTCAATGATTCTTGGAACTTTTGTTTACAGTGTTATGGACATAGTCATAGAAAGATTTTACCATTGTAGTATTTAACTAATAAGAGTTACGAGATTATACGCGAAATCATATTTAGTCAATTTCGAGAATTCACCATCATGTGATGCCTTTGCAACCATGTCCCACATGTGACACCTTTGCAACCATGTCCCACATGTGGCACCTTTGCAACCATGTCCCACATATGACACCTTTGCAGCCATGTTCCATATGTGACACCTTTGCAGCCATGTTCCATATGTGACACCTTTGCAGCCATGTTCCATATGTGACACCTTTGCAACCATGTTCCATATGTGACACCTTTGTAACCATGTTCCATATGTGACACTTTTGCAACCGTGTTTCATATGTTTGCAATCGTGTTAAATATATGAGATTTCCAAGCAATGTTTTTCCACTTCTCTCGCAATCTACTGAATCTCACTAGTATTGTAATTAAAAATTTTTGCCTAAATATTCGAACAAAATTTGGAATAAACGAGTCCCAGGGTGTCGGGTTTCCATTTGGAGTGAAACCCGCTCCTACAGTTTTTCTGTGATTCATTTTCAGGTTGGAGTGAAAAAATATTAAATAGTAGAAAGATATGCCTATCTACTTTTACTACCCTTAAAGCTTATTATAATACCTTAAATTTATTCTTTCTAAGGCCTAAAATTACTTCAGTCGCTAAAGATGACAGAGTTTTAAAATTTTTAAAATCGAATGCTGCTTCTAAGAAATCAAATTAGTACCTCGCGATTTTATTTAAACGACTAATGGCATGGAAAAACTCACAATTTTTGGAAGAATTAATTGAATTAATCTGAAATTAATAGGAATTGAATATTTGCTTTCGGCGAAGTTCGCTTGTTATATTTATATCTTCAATTTTCTATAGAAGTTTTATTCGGATAACAGAAAAAGAATTCATTCTTTCCACTTCATTCATTCTTTATTGACATAAACCGCAGGTCATCCTGCATAGAACTCGCATGCGAGTTCCATAATCGCCAACATTGCAAAGATTACGATGCTTTGGACAATCGGCATGCTCATCACGACAGTTTCCAGCAGGCACTACTGCTATAAATTTACTATAAACAGTATATTTTAGCAGCTTTTTTGTATGATTTTGAGGATAGTGATATGTTGCATTGCTTGAAGGAAATTATTCGAATACTATGTAATACTAAATAAACTTTTATATAAAAGTGAAATTTGTCTAAAATTAAAATCTTATTTTACTATCGCCTTATTGTTGGAGTATATTCTATCATAATAGCTTGTCGAATTTTTGATGAGTGGCACATTAAGTGGAACTTTCTGAATGCCTTTTTTATGACATTGAAAATCAATCATCAATCACGCTTCGATAATATTTATATTAATAACCCACTTGTTAGATTTGTAAGGCAATCTCGTGAGAAGCATGTTTTTTGGCATAGTCTTCTAATACTACTGTCAGCACAGAACGCTGCGAATCCTTCACATCCCTTAATGGTGTCTGGACATCCTCCACCTGCTCCAGGTCTATTATAAAGTCCACAGGTATGTGCGCATCTTTGGAGTGCTATATCATTCAAGCGAGGTTCGCGACACAATATTTCCGTAAAACCTTCACATGGTCCAGCTAAAAAAAAATTTTATTGCGAAATAAAGCTTCTTTGATCAGCCTGTTAATTATTTTCTCGATAGTGCTGTTTTTTTTCGAAATATTTTGTTAATCAAATCAATAATTATAATAGTAATAATTTTTAATAGTAGGATAAAAATAGGAAAAAATTCAATTTTTTTTACAACGAACTGTTGTTACAGTTATATTCCTTCGTTTTGCAGCACATTGCGCATGTCTGTGGACAAAATTCTTCGGCAAATCTCATTAAAGGAGCTTCGTAACATTTTCCACTTACTTTATAGGTTGCCATGCTAAAAAGAAAAATTATTTTTTAAATCACCTGTCACATTATTTTTGAATATATCAGATTATATTCAATATATTCTATTCTATTTTCAGTTTGAATGAAAAATGCCAAATAAGCAAAAAATTAAAATTTAAAAGATGTTTTTTTTCCATTCCGTCAAGTGAATAAAAGGCCTCAAAAATACTTACGGATTCGCTTGGGCTTGAAATGACGCGGCGGCCTCACCTTGATCGAACGCAAATATAGAGGTGCACGCTGAATTTAGATCGAAGCACGAGGTTATAATTGGGCGCTGTACCGTTTGTCCATTTGCAATCTGGACGGCTTTATTGCAGACTGCAATGTCCATTGCCCCACTGTTTACGCCATATGGAAAGAAAAAAAGAATCGCGCAAACGAAGCATATCATTACCAAAACCGAATTCAGCGAAATCATATTGTAGAGCATTTAATTCGCTTTTTTATAACCATTTTTTGTGATACGCTGAAGTGTAAATATCTCTCTTTTATTTTATTTTATCAAACAGTCGTATGCAAAAAAAATTTTCTTTAACAAATAATCATTTTTTCGAAAAAAAAATTGTGTAAAAATTTTTTCACTAATAATTTTTTAGAAAATTATTTTTTTTAATTTCCAGTTCTCTAAAACTTTTTTGCTTATTCATCGAATCTAAAGCATAAATTATGCACCGTTAAATTTTTAGATGCATTTAGGAGAAGAAAGAATTTTTAAGTGAATCCACGTAATAAATACGCGATACAGCGATGCATGGAATACACTTTGGGAATGTGAAGGATTTTCTAGAATGCGATGCTATTTTATTCTTCATTCGAATAAATATCTCTTTTCTCTGTGCAAAAAATTATTAATTAAAAATTATGGCACTATTGGTACCAATCATGGATCCTTGCTTCTTTTTTTTATTAGAGAGCCCTTATTTTTATTAGAGAATTTTGTGTTGCTGAATGAATATCAAAAAATTCAAATCTGATTTGTTTTTATAGTGGTTTGTTTATTTAAAGCAAAGTTTGAATTGTTCTATAATTTTCCTTTATTTGTGCTAATTTCTCTTTAGGTGCATTTAGGAGATGAAAATATAACATTTGGAAAATATAATATCACATTTTTTTATTTGTATTTCGTTTCGATACCACTAATTTTCGTTCATTTGGTACTTCATTTTTGTTTTTAATGCAAGCTTGGTTGCTTTGCAATCAAAATTAACAGCTTTTCAATAATTAAACAAAATTTTTGCTTAATATTGATCATTTTTCAATATTTGGGTTTTCTCGAATTTTTTATTAAAAAAATTAAAAATTATTACTATTTATTAAAAAAAATAGTAAGAAATCTTTTATCCATTATTATCCATTATTCGAGCATTTTTTTATTAGTAAATTTATTTAATTTTAATAATATTCCGATATTTAAAATGTATTTATGCTTTATCTTATCACTTTTGACTATTTATTATTCTTCTGAAGAAGGAAAAACCTTTTATTCATTGAAGAAATATTTTTGTTATACTAGAAACTAATAGCATTTTAGATAATAAAAAGAGAGAACTCCACAATAGGGACCTTTTAAAATTTTTTTTTCATTTTTGCTGTTATTTAAGATTATTGATTTCTAATATATAAAAATAAAAATTTCAGTGATAAAATAATTGCCTTAGGTAAAGTATTATCATCTTTATCAGCTATATCTTTTAACGAGGAAACAATTGATATTTTAAATATTATTATCAATTTTTTTGCAAAAAAGAAGACGAAGTTTTCCCATCAAATTCGTATTTTTTTGCAAGAAAATTTAAAATAATTTTTGATATTTTGTTGACAAATTTTTTATTTTTCAAATAAATTTATCAAAATAGGAAATTCGATAGAAAATTTGTAAAAGTAATAAAACGAGAATATTTTAGAAACATTTGTATAATTTTAATTCCATTTTTTCCGATCTTTTTTTGATATACTTTTGCTAAATCAATTTAATCGTCTTTGCTCAACTTAGAATAAAACATCAATTTAGAATATAAATAATAATTTTTGGCAACGGACATTATAAATCGTTGAAAACCCAGAATAGAATCCTAATATCAGCACTGTGAGGTAAGAGCAATAGTCTGCTAACAACTTCCGTTGATTTTCGTTATTTTCATTATCATCTTTTATCTCTCCAGCCTTAACAAGCATGGTTCATCAATTGGCATCGAGCCATCCTTGATACAACTTTGGCAACCATCGTGCCTCCAAGCCAATTCAATTCTATAGAATTTCCAAGATATTATATCTAAGATCAACTTCACCTACTGTTCCGTGTGATAATTAATACGAATTTCATGAATTTGGCAAAAAAATATTAAATCGGTATAGTGCGAGGCTTTATGGATATTTATGTACCAAAATTTAATTTTCTTTTTGTATTTACAATAATGGTACTAATATTACTTCAATTTGCTGAAACATATTCATCAAAACAAGGATTTGTCAGAATAAGGATTTTCAAATTTCAAATATTAGATTTCCTAGGTGATTGAATGAAGTTTCAGTTGTGGATATAATGAAATTTCCTATTTTTTTTCTTCATTTTCAATTATTGGTATTGATAATTTATTTAAATAAATTTATTTATAATTAATAATTTTCACTAATAATTGGACAATTTGCTTCCTATAGATGGAAAAATATAATAAAACTGCTTTAACTGACATCACGAATTATAATATTCTCTATTACTTTCTAAATTCTCTCATTTCCATGACATTTCGAATAAAAAACGACCGGTTAAGAGAAAATTTTAAGGACAAATACAAACCGAAATTATTAAACATTAAACTACTTTCTGTACTTTTTCCAAAATATTTTCAGTTTTTAACGAATTTACTATGAATAATAATTTGTTAGAATTTTATTTTGGTATAGTGTAATATAACTACGAGCAATAACCGCAAGTTCTTGCGCATTGTTGCATCATTGTCGTTCGAAACACACCGCCACAGCTATTTGTGGCTCTGATTGCGGCACAGTTTTGCCTTTCGTCTCTGCAAGTTGCTGCTGCAGATGGCAAGGTCGTCCCTGAAAAAATTTTTAAGCTTTCTACTTTTAATGGCCTTTCCAATTTTGTTTTTTATATTTTCAATTTTCAAAATATTCTTAAAAAATTGTCGAAAATTACTTGTTAGACAGTCCCGTGACCTTCACGTTGTTTGGCACATATTCTTCAATCTATTGTGAAAATAAACACCCAATCCCATCAAAACGTCACAACCATCGACAGCGTCGGGGCACATATTTGCAGCACCAGGTAAATGGCAAAGGCCACAACTTTGCGGGCAAAGTTGTAACGCAAGGCTTGGAAATTGAGTGCACATTGCCCTTGAAAAATTTTTGCATGCACCATTGGCACCTCCGACTAAAGTTAATAATTTTTAACGACATGTTTACCTTTTAAATAAATCTTCAAGAATTTTCGTACAATTTTTTATTTATTTTTCTTTCTTTGACACTATTATCATTTTAATTTTTTCGATAAAAATTTGTTTCTAAGTCCATGTGCCAGATAATTTTATCTAATTACGGCTTTAGATATATATTTTTCACTTTTTCTTTTCCAAAGCTTTCTACCAGTTATTTTCTTATGATAAAATCGATTTATCAAAATTTGCGAAATGCAATAAGTCGCGCGCAGAAGTTATTCAAAAAAGTTATTTTTATTAGCCATTCTTGCACGAATTGTGGTACCAATAATGGTGTTAATCATTACCATTATCACAGTTATATTCTTTAGTCAAACAACATGTCGCACACGTTCGCGGACATAGTTGCCGTGCTAATATTTTATATGGTTCCATCTGACATTTGTCTCGAACTTTATAATCCATATTGCTGCAATATATTGGTATATTCATTTAATCCTTTCATTTTTTTAACTCTTTAACGAGATTTTGTCTAAAATTGCTAATAGTTCATTAATTGAAATGTATCTGCCAAAAAAATGAAATGAACCTCCTGAAAACTGTAATCATTCTTGATGATAAAAATGATAAACCATTCTTTTATCATTTTTTGCACAAATTGAAATTCCATGTAATAAATTAATCTTATAGAACTGCTTATTTCAAAGATAAAAGGCGGAAAGCAATTTGTAATCTTCTATGTTTCATAGAAATTATTAAATAAGATTTAGTGTAAATCACAAAATATAAATTTTTGGAAAATAATCTAAAATTTAGAATTTTACTCGCCATGGATAATGGCGAAAATTCAGCGAATTGTTCAATGATGGTCCCTTAATATCAAAATGAAAATAATATGTAAAGTTCTGAAAAATTACGGCATAAGATTTTGTGCGTATACTGCTATATCCGCATTTTCGAGCTTCAAAGCATGCCGGCGGATCACGATCTTGGCAATTATCGACAAGTACTGAAGGCCTTCGTACAAAATTTGGCCCATTTGGCACAGGGACAGAGCAAATATTTATAACGAAAACATTATCAAACATTGACAATATTGCATAACGATGCAAGGATAAACAAAGAAGCTAACATGCTTACCAGTTAAACAATTGTTTTCCATGAATTTGGTTTTATAGCCATGAAACTTTTTATATTACCTATTTCATCCATCCAAAGAAAGTGATAAACATTATCACTCCTCCACTTGAAGTCAGCTGCTCAAACATGGTTTTTCAAAAATTTTTGGTGCACATTTAGTTAAATCTACTGTTATGTAAATCACAATGTCAATTATCTATTAATTACAATTTCAAATTTTTATGCAGAAATATTAGCATAAATTTTTCATTAAGAATTTCCATGCTTTCAAAATTTTTACACTCCATTAATTAAAAAGAAATTATTTATTTCAATTAAATGTAATGATCAGAAGTAATTTGACGCAAATGATAAAAATAATGACAATAGTGGAAATGCATGATAAAATTATCAGCTTTAGGTCTAAGATAAGGACATTCCCATCAATTTAATGCTTGCTGCAGTTCTCGATGCAGCGCTTAATATCTTTTCCGTACCCAATACTTTCCTTCTCCTTCTGTCTTTTTCTGATCTTTTTCTTCTCTACCACCTTTCCTCCTCCCTCTTTCCTATCCAATTCGTCAAGACTAATATCTTTTTAGCATACCTTAAAGCTGAAACGAAACGTATTTCCTTTTCTAATTAATCCCTATGTGATAATCAAAAAATAGCAATAAAAGTACATGCGAATAATGATCAATATCATTCTCACGGATAAATGACCAAATGTGATTTCGTGCATATCGTCTAACCGCGAACTCTTATCAGTTGAACGTTAAGATAGCATAATCTATCTCTGTGAAATGGTTATCGCTTTCCTTCTCATCTTATCAGCTCTACTAAAATTCTTTTACGAGTTGGATTAAAATTTCGTGAAATTAAAAATAGTGCATAGCGTAAAAAAAATAATGATCCGAAAATCTTTAATTACTGAAAGAAACTGCGAATGATAATTGATAAATGATAAAATATTAGAAATTCGAGAAATGCCATTTTCACCTCCATGGCCATTCTCACCAACTGCATTTTAATCAATTGAGGTTTGATGGCTCGGCACGAAAATGATTGGGCTCTGCTCTTCGTTTCTTGAAAAGCAGCTTTCTTATTAATTCGATTTTCCCTTTCTCATTTTCCCTTTATTTGCTCTTTTTATTTTCCCTATATAAATGCATTAATGAGTGTTCATTCAGTGGCAAAATTTTTCACTGGCTCCATCCAAATCTCTACCGTATTAATTAGTTATCATTTAGGCGGAAACCTTATATCAGTCTATCTTACCATAAAGTAAAATTTAACTTCTGTGCTTCACTTTGAGATGAGAAGGGTGGTTTCCTTTCGCTCTCATGCATATTTGCCCATTTAATCCTAGTGGGAACTATATTCACCAACTATTTGAGAGATTAAAGCATCACGAAAAACACGACAATCTATCGCCGACAAATCGCTGGGTTTGGCTTTTACATTGTATTGGATAACTGTGGCAAACAAGCAAATCCGATGGTTCTGAAGTGAGAATTCGGACTTAATGGGTTTTTTTTTAAAACTTTTGACTTAAAAAGCACAAATTTGAAAATTTAAATAAATTTTCTAATCCAATTTTTTTATAAATTATCCATAAACTTCGCTTTTTATTAGTTTTTCGATGCCGCCATTTCTGTTTTTCGCCTAAGGCAAATATAAATGCTGTTTATAACCAATAAATTCCATTAATAATGCAAAATTCTGCATAATTTATTTTTGGTTATATTTAACATAATAGAAGGAAATTATTGGTCTCAGAGAAAGGGAATTATTAAATAAAGAAAGGAAATATAATGCAACGAAATAAAGCATGGGACTTCAACCTAAAATATTCATTCGAAGGAAAAAAAAATGTTTCTTCCAGTCTATCGACACAAACCACAAGTCAACCGGCATTTAACGCGCATGACAACTCCATAATCGCCAACATTGCAAAGATTGCGGTGCCTTGGACAGTCGGTATGGTCGTCACGACAGCTTCCCTGCGATACTGCAATAAATAGAACAATTTTCACATTATTATGGGAGTGGAAGATTTAGTGATTCTCCTAAGGCCCGATTATTCGATTATTGCGAGGAACTTATCACATGCGCGACCATGAAATATGCAAATTATTCTTAGATTATAATAC
>UYYG01001271.1:0-32589 GCA_900625125.1 Dracunculus medinensis
ATTCGTTTTTTTCAGCATTATCATTTATGGAGGGAAAATAGTGCTAATTCCGATTACAGCAATAGTTCTATGAAAGCTTCACTATAATTTAGCTTTCTGGACATAAATGTGGAAAAGTGGAAATAATCAGTGAAATAATTATCCTTGCAACTCACTTGTGAGGTTTTGAAGACAAGCGCGTGAAAAACACGTTCTCTGGCATATATTTCTAATCGAATCATGTTGACAAAATCCCCTCAAACTTTCGCATCCATCAATGCTGTCCGGACATTCACCGCCAGCACCTGGTAAATCGCAAAGTCCACATGTATGTGGGCAAAATTCTAATGCTATTTTACTAAGATAAGGCGTTCTGCACATTTCTTGCGAGAAATTTTCGCAATAACCAACTGAAAATTCAGCATTAGCTCATTGAAGGTTTTTTTTATTTAATTTGTAATGTATTTTTGATAATAATATTTAAAAATGCCATCAAACCATTTCCGCAGTTGAACTTTCTTGTTTTACAACACGTAGCGCATGTGTGTGGACATAATTGTTCGGCTAAACGCATATAAATTGGCATTTGGCATTTTTCGTTTACTTTGTAGTCTTTTGTGCTGAAATAAGGCATTTTCACGGGAAAATTGAAGCAAAGTTTTTAATTCATTTTCAAATATTGAATATTGCTGATTTTATTTTTCTTTCTTTTAAGGAAATATAAGGATAAAGAATTTCTCTATGCTACATAAACAATAATTTCCTCTTTTCTTAATTGATTTTAAAAAATTTTACGGATCACGTTGATCTCGAAGCGTTTCTGCCTCGGCCGAGAATATGGCTGAACATGCCTCTGGATTGAGATCGGTACACAGGTTAGGATCAACGGTTGGGCGTTGTACAGGTGGAGGTGGTGCAGGTTGTTGATTTCTAGGTAGTACTGCTCCTCCTTGTGCGGGTTGTGCTGGCACTTGAACTGCTTGTCTGCATACATTAATTGCTCTATCAACAGCATTTACATAAGAAATAAAAAGTAAGAGAGAGAGATAGAAGAAATACATGGAAAGTATGGATGTCGAAGCTCAAATGAACTATATAACACTTTTCATCGCCTTTTTATACTCAGTTGCATCTTTCGCCAGGAAATATTCACTGATCAAATAGTAATATCGGGCGAATTTTTCAATTATTTGCTTTTTCATTTGTTTCAATACTTCAAAATTCGAAAAAAATTTGAGAAGTATTCCAGAATTTTCATGGATCACGAAAACATTTCACTGCTTTTTAATGATTTTTTATTGCCGAAATATTAGAAACTTTTTTATTATAAGCAAAAAACCTCGATCTCGCCTCTTTCACGACTCGAAGAACATGTGATCACTTTGAACAAAACCATCTTTAAATGAATTTCCCACAATGGTTACTTTTTTCCTGGGCAAAGATTATTAATATTATAATAATCATTGCCACTAATGTAATTAATATTATTGAAATTAATATTATTGTTTTTGCAATGTTATTATTGATATTGATTTGATTATTATCTGCTTTTTGATGCAGTTTACTTATATAGGATGCTTGCATTCTTATGCTGCTGGTAGTAAGGCAACTGGACGAGTTTGTTCAGATTTAATGAACCATTCGTCGCGGCCGAATATCGTCTAAGTTCAATAAGGAAAACAAAAAATTTCCACGAAGAAGATTAAATAATTTAATAATTTCTTCGACTTGAAAGAAGAGACTTAATTTCTTGAAAATTATCGAATAACAATAAAAAATAAAATTAAGCCATCCTAATCGCTAATAAATACAAAAAGAAGGAAACGATTGGCAACGATTGAAACGTTAAAATAGCATTTCAATAATACTTCGAAATAATGTTATAATCATAGGGGCATCTGCATTGATAGCGCTATCAGCATTTACCTTCGCTACATGGGCATTTCCTCGTTGCTCTCAACACGAACTAATGCACATTTCGTTACTTGCTAAGCCCTGTAAGCGTCAAAAACGAGGTGGTTCAATCAAGAGCTGGGCTAAGACAATCAGGAATGATCTTGAACGCTTAGATGGACCAGCTATATAGACTTAGACGGTGGAAAAAGAATAGCTTCAATTACTATGACGTGGCCTTATTGGCCAGTTATGTTAAGTGTTGGAACATCGCTCTGAAATCCTCCTATAATTTTTCTTGGCATAAAATGGTGAGAAGGCTAGGCTTGATTGAATACGATTAGAATACGACTAAATATTTTCTATAAGCCTCACTGTCAAAAGAAAAGGCCGAAGTAATAAAAGAATGTAATATTATAATATTTATATGATATAAATTATGTAGATTGTTAATTCTAATGTATTATAATGTATTAAAATGCTAATGGTGATAAATTATTTTTTATATTTGTTAAACAGAATACAGAACACAATTTTTTGCGAATATCTAATAAGGAATAGTTTTATGTCGATCAACAATGGCCACAGGTTCGCCTACATTGTGTTCTCATCACAGTTCCATAATCACCGATATCGCAAAGGTGCCGATATGAAGGACAGTCAACATGTGCATCAGTGCAGCCACTGGATTGCGAAACTGAAAATCAAATTCGTTTTTTTTCCGCAGATTAAATCGAGTATAACATATGTTCAACATTTATGCAAAAATAGCACTAATTCCTTAAGCTTATGGTTAAATTACAGTAATAAGTTTTCGATAGCACCGCTATCATTCTGAACATAAGCAGAGGAAATTTCCAGTTAAGAAATCATCTCTGCAACTTACTTGTGATGTTTTGAAGACAAGCCTTTGAAAAACAGCTTCTCTGGCAAATATTTCTAATCGAGTCAAGTTGACAAAATCCCCTCAAACTTTCGCACCCATCAATGCTGTCTGGACATTCACCACCAGCACCAGGTAAGTCACAAAGTCCGCATGTGTGTGGGCAAAATTCGAATGCTATTCTGCTAAGATAAGGTGTTCTGCACATTTCTTGCGTAAAATTCTCGCACTGTCCCACTGTAATTTTTACTTTATAAAATTCATTATTTATTTAAAATACTTTTAAAATTAACATTTAGTTTTAAAACCCAATTCAACTTTAAAATAACTTTAAAACATATATTTATAAGAAAGTTCTTAAATATAAAATTTTTAAGAAAGTTAAAACCATTTCCGCAGTTGAACTTTCTTGTTTTGCAGCACGTTGCGCATGTTCGAGGACACAGTTGTTCGGCTAGGCGCACATAATTTGCATTTTGACAATTTTCGCTTACTTTATAGCCCTTTGTACTGAAACGAAGCATAACATAAAACATTTACATAAAACATAAATATAATCAAATTTTATCATCGATCATAATTTTTGTATTATTTTATAATATTGATTTTCTTGTTTAAAAAATCCAATTCAATGGATTTTTTATAAATATGCGAAGGAAATTAATTTTTTTAAATGGTGATTTAATACAAAGTTTTTTTACGGATCAAGTTGGTCTGGAATTGTCACTTGTGGGGCTTGCAAACTGAATATGGCTGAACACGCTGGATCCAAGTCGAAACACAAATTTGGATCGACGGTTGGGCGGTACATTGGCTCTGGTTGAACTCCACGTCCACCAGCTTGTGCTGCTGCTGGCGGAATTAGCCTATTACATGTACTAATTGGCACATCACCAGCATTTACGCAAGAAATGAAATATAATAAAGGCAGATAAAAGAAGCTCATCGTAACTCGCGGCTTTCAATCAGTTACAAATGATCAGTTCCGTTTTTTTACTAACCTTTTTATATAATTTTTTTCTACTCTCTTTTATTCACTTTCACATCAAATATTCGTTAATCAAATAGTGATAATCAATTATTTTAACTGATTGCTTAATTCCGCAGTTTTTGACATTTGCAAAAAAATTACATAATCATATAATCATTATAATTATATTATTAAATTATATATTTTTAATAAATTATATAGTTATATAAAATTATATAATTATAAAAATTATATAAATTATAAAATTATATAATTTTAATTAAAATTATATAATCTTCGTTTTTTTTACTTACATTTCTTAAAATTCTGTCATTTATTATTTTTAATTTATTTCTCATCAACTGTTTTGAGCTATTAAAGTGATTTTCAAGGTGATTATCACATATTGAGAAGTGCAAACATCTCAATGATTGAATTTCAGAAAAGTTTTTTTAGATATTTCCGAACCCTCGAAATTTCATTCTTTCATAGAAAATAAGTTTATCACCACAGTTACTTTTCTATTGGGCCATAATTATTAATAAATTAATCATGTCAATAATATTTATTAATAAATATTCATTGCTAATATGATTTTTAATAGCATTAATAGTAATTTTGATATTTGATATTATAAAAATTACTATAATCACTGCTATAATTACAATATTATATCGCAATATTTTTTAATATACAATCATATTGCAATAATTATTGTTTATGAAATTCCTCCTGTATTGGCACACTGACAAATAAAAATTTTTTTTTACAATTGCAAATTAATGCATTATAAAAAATTATAAACCAAATAACGGAAGGTTTTTTTCTGTTTCCGGAAATAACCACATGATAAATAAATATTATTATATTTTATTATTATTATTTTAATATTATTATTATTATTGTCTTTACGTTTACAATTGAATTACATTTACAATTGCATTTTGTGACAAAATATTTCAAATTGTTTTTAAAATTGTTTTTATTTTCTAAATTTTTTTTTCCGTAATTGAGAAATTCTCATTGAAATGGATTTCCACAAACCACTGATCTCCAACCATACATTAACTTCTTTCATCGAATTCCACGTTTTAATCTTCGTTATGGGCCACTGAAAAAACTTCACTATTATATTATTGCAATATATATTTTTCGATAAACTTTATATTTATATTTATTTATATATGTATAAAAATACGTAATATATATTTATTTATATATTAATATATTAACTGTAATATATTATACTATATTAACATATAATAATATATTAATTTATTAATTTATTATTTTCTTATATTTTACATTTATATTTTTGTACTTATATTTCATACATTTATATTTATAATTTTATATTATATATTTATATATTTTATTTATATTTATGTTTTTATATTTACGTATTTTTTTATATTTTATATTATACATTTATTTTTCTGTATTTATATTTATATCATATTTATATTTTATATTTATATATTTATATTATATTTTTCGATTAACCTTGAATTAATCACCGGTACACCGTAACATCTTTTGGAATGTGAATAAAGTACGGAATAAATGATTTTTTCATGATTTTTTAAATCAAATAATGTCGAAACAGAAAGGCAATGTTTGCTGAATTGAATGAGTTATATGAAAAAAATGAAACAAAATATTACATAAAATTTAAATAAAATAAGTGATAGATGATATAATGAAGTGATAAAATATGTAAACAATCTGCGATTAATAAAATTCATTATTCTTCAAAATTCTTCTTGCAAAAGCTTTCTCCATTCCTTCTTAAGCTGAACGTAATGGTAAAATGTTTCTACAGGAACGCACGTATCTTCGACCAGTCCTGTGGAAGATAATTCTTATTTAAGCGAGTCGCCAAAGCCAACCACTTATACTGCTTGCGCAATGTTCTCCTATGTTCGTTTATCATCACATTTCTGAATAAATAAATAAATATGAGAATAAAGGATTAATATTACTTAATAATTATAATATTACGTCAACTGTTGTTCCTACAGTGCTATTTTATTTTTTATTACAATAACGATTAATATTCGTAAAATGCTTCCTGGACTTGTGCCACTACCGCAATTTTTTTCGACACGTTTTAGACATCATTTTACTATTGAAATTTTGCAGCACAAACACAATTCTGTTATTCAATGCCTATCGAACGATCTCATTTGCAAATCTCCAACACTTTTTCTATTTTCCGGCAAGAAAATTCATCTTTGATTTATCTTTGATTTGATATATCTTTGTAATAAATATAGGAAATGATTTTAACGGCCTAAAATCCTGGAATCTTCCAACGCCGTATTTAACTGAATCGAAATCGAGGAGACCTTCATAATCCATATAAATGTGGATTAGCTATGTTGAAGTCTGAAATGGCGGAAATTTTACAACTGTTTTCATCAAATGTCGTCATTTCATCAAATGAAAAAGAAAGAAGAACATCTATTTTATTGCTGTAAATGAATTAATTCTAAAATTATTCTGAAAAAAATGAAGCAAAATATTGCATAAAATTTGTAATAATGAATAACTAAAAAAACTGTAATTAATTTATAAATTTTATTAGATTAAATTGAACTGCAAAAAGTAAAAAGTTCCCCAGCCTGGTAGTTCCAGCTAGAAGTGCCTTCCTCCGCTTGCTAAAGCCATTGCAATATAGAATAAAAAATAACGGCCTTTTGCAATGTAAAGTTTACCGGTAGTCGAATGAAAGAAATGGAAAACGAAAAAAAAGAACATTCTAAAGAAAATTATAATAAAATAAAAAAGTAAAATAAAATAATATATTTTTAATATAATAATATAAAAATAAAATAATATGTATATTATATTTTTAGTGAATTATTAAAACGTACTTTTAATTATATTTTGAATTTTCCCAACATTCCATAGAGCTTAGCTCTCTTCGTTTTGTTCTTTTTCTGACAGTTTCAACGTTTCAAGATTATTTTCGAAAATCTTCTAGCGCGTTCAGAGTTTTAATTATATTTTTAAAATTTTTCTAACATCTTTCCAATGCGTTTAATAATATTTTTCGAATCCTCCTAACATTCCAAACACCTTCTCTTGCATTTCTTATTTTTCTAATTGCATTTTCTAATTTCAATGTTTCAATTTTCTATATAAAATTTAGATTTTATGAAAAGCTGAGAATCTAAGCAATATCCACGTGATTAATCACTTTCATTAAAATTTAAATTGAATTGTATAGAATTTTTTATATTATTGTGTCGCATCTTTTAACTAATTGCATTTGCTTATAACGCTATTATCCAGAATTTTTTAAGTAATTGGATATTCTTCTGGAGGATATCCAACTGTGGATTCTTCTCGAGAAGATCCATTTTAATCGTCCATGTTTGCCCTTCTTGTGGTTAATTTGGCAAACAATGCGAATGATTTTTCAAACATTACGATTTACATCTAATTGACTATTAGTGTCTCAAATATTTCTTTAATATTTCTATAATTATATCATTCTTCATGCATTTTGAAAATATGAGGAGGGATAAGAGTCGAGTGTCATTTTGTTTTGACTGAGAGTTCTCACCCATATTTTCATTCCCTTATTAATGCTTGGATTTGCGGTCGTAATTCCAGTATCTACTGCATTCAGATAAGTCGAAATCTCCACTGAATGCTTCTAGAGAAATCCAAGCAGAATTTAACAGTTTCTTTAATAGGTCTATTGGTTTGTCTTGTTTTCTCGTAATCAAAAAATTCTCTATATGAAAATGATTAAATTTCGTTTTAACAGGAAATGATTATGAGGTTTCTGAATGTAATTCCATTTTTTTTTTGCAGTTCTGTTTAATTGTTGGCATATCGATATAAATATTTTGTTTTATATATATACATATATAACTGATAAGAGAGTGACTATTATTCATGAATTCTCCTATTTTAACTCGCTAACTGTTGCTACATATACAAATGTTTGTCATTAACTCATTAGCTGTAGATTGTGTCAGTCAGTATTAGAATTAGTATTAGAATTAACGAATAAGGCTATCTAAAAAATATAAAAATACAAAATCTGATAATTTAAGAAAATCTATGGATTTCTTTTTATAGGATATGTAACGAAAAATTGATAGAAAATTGCGAAGAATGAAAGGAACGCATATGGAAACTGAATTTTGTATTTTGTAAATATTTTTACTGATTACTGATTAAATTAGTATTTAAATTAGTATTTTACTGATTAAATTAGTATTTTCTGTTTGCAATTCTCTTTTCTCTTTATTAAAATTGAATTTTATCTATATAAAACTTTGTCAACCTTTGTGTAAAAGCAAATAATTTATACAAAATTTTTTGATATTTTTGATATTTAACTACATAGCTCATTTAAAAAATTGTGCAATAATTATTCGCTTCTTTTGGATGGACAAACAGATAGTTCTAGTGAAATTCTCTTATTTCTTAATAAAAAATATCGGTTGATAAAATCGCCAATTCAAATTGTCACCTATGGAAAAAAAAGTTTTTTTTTTTTTGTTAATTATTCACGTAAGAAATAAAAAAAATTGTCAAAAATCAAGGAAAAAATTTTGCATTTTAGATTGAAAATAAAGCAATTAAAAATTTGCATAAAAATATGGAAATTAGTTCATTCAATATATAAAGCGAAAAAACCAACCGGTTAAAAATGAAAATTGATAAAAATTTTACTGCTTTAATTACCAATTGCTTTTCATCGAAAAACTGTTTCGATTAAATTTTGAAATTCGAAAAAATATTTTAATTGCTTCTCTTTAAAACGTCGCAAAGGATTAGACTATTTGCGTTAACGATGGTTCACAAGAAATTACTATTCGATACCCATAGGAGCTAAAGTTTATCCTAGACAATCGATGCAGCCAATAACAAGAAGAGTAAGCGACATTTCGACGAAATTTTATATCGGTAGGCCAGCAATACATGGATTTTGATTATTAAAAAAAAGTGCCTTCTGATACTATCAGCGATAGCGTCGATCGAAGAGCTTAGGGAAATCTTACTCCTTTAGGAAGCGAGCCTAGCCTAATTAGTAATCATGAGAGTTGTTAGAGGACAAAGAGAGGGATGTAAATCACTTAAGTCTGAATCTTTTAGCAGTAATTTTAAACATTTCAATTTCCATATTCTTAAATTAAGTAATTCACGGAACGAATCACATGACTGCATTCACCTTTTCTGTTTTGGACACTGATCAGATGTTTGCCTGGAGTCCAATAGCCATATATCATTGCCTCCTAATAAAGTAAGTCACCAACCAAATGAACACAATGAAGAAAGCGCATTATCAGTGGATGAGTAAAAGAAAATTTCTGAAAACCAAATACCAAAAGAAATTATTTCTTCTAAATAAGATGGCAATCAGCTAATTAATGAATATTTAAAAGAACGTTCCAGCATACCCTGCATATTACAAAATACGGTAAAGTGGATTGTCGAATTGTATGGCTCTTCTAACCGTATCGAATAATTTAACGGCTATAATGCAAATAATCCGGTCATCACGGTCGGCGCTGGTGATTGATAACTAATGCGCTGATCATATCAAAATTTTTAACAAATTTTTGAAGCATCTGTGAAAGCATTCGAAACATTTTAAATTTTTATTAATTTATTAATTAATAGATTTGAGCGCATATTAAATTAATAATTTTTATTTGAAATTTCGGTGTTTGTTGGAATTAAAATTTTAATTAATATTCTTAAAAAATTAAAAATTAAAATTTAAAAATTAAAATTTAAAATTGAAATTATTGAAATAAATTATAATATATATATTTATTATATATTTATTATATTTTTTATATACTTGAACAGTTTTTATTGCAATAATTATTAATATTCGTAAAATGCTTCTTGGATTGGCAGCACTGGTGCAATGTTTTTTAATACAATTCTAGATCAATACACTA
Organism: Dracunculus medinensis; assembly: GCA_900625125.1. Taxonomy (NCBI): domain Eukaryota; kingdom Metazoa; phylum Nematoda; class Chromadorea; order Rhabditida; family Dracunculidae; genus Dracunculus; species Dracunculus medinensis. The sequence continues at coordinate 9,659 of UYYG01001271.1, forward strand.
TAAAATATTATAATCCACATGGAGTATATCAGAAGGAAATTTTTTCCCTTTCCGGAAATGAACAAATGACGAAAAAGTATGTATTATTATATCGCTTTTTTGATATTTTTTGATGTTTGATGTAATGTTTGATTTTTTTTAATGTTTTAAATAGTTCAATAAATTTTTATTAAATTAGAAAGTCTATAAATGAACAGTGTGAAATTTTGTTTTTTATTCTCGGCAGACAAATTTCTTTTCAACCTGTTTAATGCACACCATTTGATTTTATGATTTATCAAAAATTTTTGTCAACGCTACTAATTAGGCTGACTTCGCCAGTTAAACTAAATTGTTTCCTTAGAAGGTTATTTGTCTTCGACCATTCTTCCAGCGAGCTAAATCTTTCTTGGTATTCTCTCGCTTAGGCTGGTTATGCTGAGAGCTTAAGTTCTTCTCTGCTCTTCCAAAATATTTTAACTATTACATTTTTGAATTATAATTGATGCGCATAGGATTTAAGGCTTTGGTTAATTGAGATTTCGTAATTGAGATTTAAGATAAATGAAATATGAATGAATGAACCAATTTTCATTTTCTGTTCTTTAAAATTCCTTTCTTATTTCTGCAAATATTAATAAATTATAAATGTGGACAGCCACAACTGAAACTGGCAGCCATTTTCAATTACATTACTTCTAAATTTGTGATAAGTCGACAAGTCGGATAAAGTTCAACCCGTCTGAATCTACGAACTAAACAGGATTTACACCCCCTCCACCCCTTATCTCCCCACCAACCAGAAACTTAGACAATCCTAGCTCAAGTTTTTTCTGAAATGACTACGGATAGCACTAAACAAATGAAAATACTGGAAGGCAATTACTATTGGATTATTATTTGTCGTACTTCGATTGTTGTCGGATTGTTTTCTTGCCATATAATATTTTGGCAATCGAGTTTTTTGCTGAAAATAAAGGTTCAAGGATCAATTCAAGTACTCTAATGAGGATAGAATAGGAGATTAGTCAGCGTTGATTTAAGGAAAAATCCGATTATTTTTATAAAAATAAAAGTCATTATAGTCAGGTCATAGTTATGAAGACTTTGTTTGATTTATTTATAACAGAGGGCGTCAAACTGGCCCCTGTTGGAGGACCATGGTGGTGTTCAGACATGGATTTTGCACATGGATTTTTTTTTCTATTTGAATGGTATCACTTTAAATGGTTATTCTGCGCAGTTTATTATGTTTACTGCTCGTTCTGCAAGGCTATTAGTTTCTAAATGATTTCTGTAATTTAACCGTTCTTTCAAAATTCAATTGGCAAATTTGAGGAGACGCGAAAATCAAGAGTCGAATAAGAAATTGCTCTGACTGAGAGTTATACATTCGATTTCGCTTAGCAGTAATAAAACTGCCAGTAAAGATGTTGTGTAGTACCACAAGTGTTTTCATCTCGAAATGATAAATCTGTAGGTGGAGACCATCATTTCAATGTCCAACACTGCTAGATAAACAGAAAATGTTGAGTGAGTTTTGCTGGAAAAAAGGCAATTGCACATTTTAACATGTTTTTTAATAGGTTTATTGGTTTCATTTAGAGGTAAAGAATATCAGTGAATGATGGATTATGAGATTTCTGAACCTTGCAACAAGATGAAAGTTTTCGCAGCAAAAATATGCACAAATACATGTGCAAAGTTGTAGAACGAAGAAATTCAATAAATTTAACTGTCATGATGATCAGTTGTTTTTTATTAATTTGTACTTCTATTCATTAAATTTTTATTTGTAATTCAATTAAAAATTGAATGAGAAAAGTTCAATTCGCTTCCTTCCAGTCAATCCCAATCTATAATTATTAAAATTATTAAGTAATATTATTCTAATCCTTTTTTCTTATGCATATTATTTATACTATAATTCAGAAATTTGATAGACGAACATAAGAGAAAATTGTTCAAGGAGCATAAGCGGTTGGCTTTGGCGACTGGCTTAAATAAGAATTATCTTGTCCAGGACTGGTCGAAGACAATAACTTTTGTATGGGAGCATTTCACCATTATATCACATCAGCCTAAGAAGAAATGGTGAGGGTTTTCGAAAGAATAATAATGATTTTTATTAACTGCAGATTTATATATCCATCTAACACTTATTTTTTTAAAATTTCATGCAATATTTTATTTCATTTTCATGAATTCATTCAATTCACTGCTTTTCTTTTTCGGCATTATTTGATTTGAAAAATCATGAAACATTTATTCCGTATTTTATTCACATTCCAAAAGATGTTACGGAATACCAGTTGTGAATTCAAAGTTTATCGAAGTTAAAGATGTGTGGCTGTAAATGAGTGGTTTTTGGAAATCCATTTCTATGAGAATTTTTCAATTACATGAAATAAATCTGAAAATAGATTTGAGAAAAACGTTTGGCAAATCGTCGAAACAAATGATAAATGAATAAAATTGAAAATTTTCTATTAAAAAATAAAGAATATCATTAAAAATTTCACATTTTGTTTGAAAAAAAGTTTACTAAACTAACAAAAAATTTAAAAACAATAAAGGCAATACAATAATATTTATTTGTCATTTGATGATTACCGGAAACGGAAAAAAACCTTCCGTTATTTGGTTTATAATTTTTTAAAAATCATTAATCTGCAATTGTAAAAAAAAATTTTAAATTGTGTCAGCGCTACCAATACAGGAGGAATTTCACAAACTTTAATCATTATTGCAATGAAAACTGTATAAAAAAAATATTTCGATATAATTTTGCAACATAAAAAATTTTAGTGATATAATAGTGATAATAATATCAAAATTGCTAATAACACACTAAAAAATTTTATTGGAAATAAATATGAATGATTACTAATAATTATCGCCCAATAAAAAAGAAAACAGTTTTGACTTATAGGACTATTGTTCCTCTCATATTGAGAATAGTATTTTCCACAATTGTTAAAGCTTTGTATGGAATTTTGGGGATTCAAAAAATTTTAAAAAAGCTTTTCTAAAGCTATCAACTATCAACCGCAAAGAAGTTTTTGCACTGTAGTGTATGATACTTAAAAAATCACTTTTCCTGAAAATCGCTTTTATAGTAAAGTGATAAATGATTGAAAATTAAAAAATATAAATGAGGAAAATATGGAAATTTTTTTTAAATGTTAAAAATCGAGAAATTAAGCAAACAATTGATTATCATTATTTGATTAACGAATATTTCATGTGAGAATGAAAAAAAAGAGTATAAAAAGATAGTGAAAAAGTGGAACTGATTAAAAGTCGCGGCTCACGATGAGCTTCTTTTATCTGCCTCTATTATTTTTCCTTTCATGCATAAAGGCTGCCAACGTGCCAATTAATACATGCCATAGACTACTTCCGCCAGCAGCACCAGCACCTGGACCTGGAGCTGTAGTTCGGCCTCAACCTCAAGCAGTTCAAGAGCCAATGTACCGCCCAACCGTCGATCCAAATCTGTGTTTCGATCTGGATCCAGCGTGTTCAGAAATTTTTAATTTAGAAAACCCAGGCCAAGCAATTGCCGACCAACGTAATCCGTAATGAAAATTTTTATTAAACAAATCATTTAAACAAATGGATTTCTTTTAATTTTAAAAAATCCATTGATTAGAATTTTTTAACGTAAAAATAAAATCAATGTTAATTATACAATCATACAAAAATGACGATCTATAGTAAAAATTAAAAATTATATATTAAGTTAAGAAAATGAGTCATTTTTTTTCCGTGGAAATGTATTATTTCAGTGAAATGGGCTATAAAGTAAGTGAAAATTGTCAAAATGCAAATTATATCCGCTTAGCCGAGCAATTGTGTCCTCGTACTTGCGCGACGTGCTGCAAAACAAGAAAGTTCAACTGCAGAAATGGTTTTAATCTCCTTAAATATTTTTATATAACTTCTAATTTATACCGAAATCCAAAATTAAATATAAATTTTATACATATATATATATATATATATATAATATATCCATTATAGTTTTATTTATTTATTTATTTTTTATTTATTTATTTATTAACTATTATATATGTTTAATATTTTTAAATTTTATATAATAAATAGCATTTTTTACAATGATTTCACTATAGTGAAAATTTTAGTGGGTCAATGTGAAAATTTCACGCAAGAAATGTGCAGAACGCCTTATCTTAGCAAAATAGCATTCGAATTTTGCCCACATACATGCGGACTTTGTGATCTACCTGGTGCTGGTGGTGAATGTCCGGACAGCATTGATGGGTGCGAAAGTTTGAGGGGATTTTGCCAACTTGACTCGATTAAAAATATTTGCCAGAGAACGTGTTTTTCAAAGGCTTGTCTTCAAAACCTTAGAAGTGAGTTGTTTGACTGGTTCCTTCCTCTTTTCCAACATCTATGTTAAGAACAGAAATCCCTTAAAATCTCTTATCTTCAAAACTCTTAAAATCTTCATAAGGATAAAAAATAGCGGCGCTATCAAAAAATTGCTATATTTGGAACAAATAATATTGATATCGTTTCTCTATAAATGGTCCTGCTGAATATATATTATAATCGATTAAATCTGCTGAAAATAATGAATTTGTTTTTTAGCTTCGCAATCCATTGGCTGCACTGATGCACACGTTGATTGTCCGTCATATCGCCATCTTTGCAACATCGGTGATTATGGAATTGTAATGAGAACTCAATGCAGGCGAACCTGTGGTTATTGCTGACCCACATAAAATTATTCCCTCCCAGAAAATTTTGTTTTCTGTCAAATAAATATAAAAAATAATTTATAAATAAACACAGCATCAACATTACAAAAAATTTATTTGCTTCTGTATGTTATTATTACAGTTAATACTATTCGGAAAAGTGCAAGTAATCTATGCTATTGGAAAGATCTCTTTTCCTTTCAGAGATCGAACAAAACGCAGAAATGTGCGACATGATGCTTTCATTTGATTTCAATAAATAAGCTTCGTTTCTCAGAAGTTCTTGCAGTACTTCAAACCTAACTAATGATTTATATTTTGCTTACACTTTAATTCAAAAGTCAGCAGCATCCTTTTTCAAACGTTTTTATTCTTCAGTTTAAAGCGCAAGCAAATAATCGTTACATAATTTCTGCATTCTAAAAGTTTAAGTATCTCTACTCGCTTGATCCGATGGCATATCTAAAATCTTAAATCTACTTAGAAAATCTTGTATATAATTCGTTAAGCGAATGACTTGAAACGGCAATAGCCGAGGATGTAAGTGATTTTGTGAGTGTAACGTGCAGATATTTTAGCAATAATTTTACTTACCTAAGGAAAAGAAATGAAAACAATACTTCAAGCAATTGTCGGTTAACAATGAAAAATCGACTATATAATAAATAAAAAAATCGAACATCTAAAATGAAATATAAATAATAAATGGAATGAAATTATTTTTTGCACTATCCGCTCTTTACTAATTTTTCTGCCAAAAAAATTATTCGCAAAAATACAATTGCTTTAGCCAAGGAACGTTGATCATGGATCACTTCCTCTTAATGATTTTTTTCTATATATCGAACGCAATAAAGGTCGGTTTAATTCTCGCACGATCAAATAGTAGTCTTGTACGAGCCAATCTTAATTCTACCATTGACTCAACCAAATTCTAGAAAATGCTAATTTTTACATTTCAGGAAAACCACCCCATGTGTTGCAAGTTTTAGCACGGTTTTATTGTTTTTCTTTGCACTCTCTCTCATAATAGGTCTAGGCAAAGCCATATTAGCAAAAATCTAGACAAGAATCTGAAAAAAACTAATAACCAGCCAGAAATCTAAAAGTCTTTCACAACCAATTTTCCTCCATGCTATACAAATTTTTCTTATTATTATTTAATATCAATTGAATTAAATATTAAATATTAAGATTTCAAAATAACGGGTAATAAAATGAATGCAACGAAAACAAGAAAATCCACTCGTTTATACTTCAACAACTATCGCTTTAGGGTTCGTGAACAGTAAAAGCAAAAAAAATTTATTATATGCTTTCATCGTAATATTTTAATATGTTTACCAACAATTAATTAACATTCGTAATATTTCGATTTTGCAAATTTCGATTTCCTAACGGCAAATATTTAAGAGTTTTTGTTTTTTTCCATCGGCCATGATAGCGGAAAAATTACGTTATATGCTAATTTACGGAAATTTTTTTGCAATTTATTTCTTTCTGAAAAAATTTTATAAGTTTTTTAAAAATTTTTATATCGAATTTGCAATGCCAAATTTATTTAAAATTATGATCTAAAATCAATATTTGAAACGTTGACAGTAAATTTCAATAATTTTTCATATTTTATTTCTACAATTATTTAAAAACAATTAATGAGAAAAATTCCAACATTGTGCTGAAACATATAAAAGAAACATATTAAAATATTTGTTTGAAGTATTTCAAATTAATTAAATAAAATTTTAAAAAAATTTAAAATATACTTAAAAAATTTATTAAAAACATGGATAATTGCATTTAACGCTATTATGCACAATAACTATAAGGATATTTTAAATTCAACAATTCTTCAAGTCCAACGCAAATTTATTAATGGAGATTTTATTTTGCCACGATCTAGCGAAAAAGTACCAAAGCTTTTTGGTGCATCAATAGAAGCTATTTGTTTTAAATAAATGTCCAAGGGTTCAAAGCCTGTATAAAAATAATTTTTTTAATGAAATAATAAAGCAATTGATAGGTAGAAAGTAATAAAATCAACAGCATTGCTCCTTCTTCTAGATGCTACAAAAGTTGTACTCCGAATTCTCAATTCGATAAATTAATTAATTTCAACTAAATTTTTTGATATTTTTTAACTACTTAACTCATTAAAAAAATAGTTTCTCGCAATAATCACTCGCTTATTTTGGACAAATAGACAAATCTCTTATCATTTAATAAAAGATATCAGTTGATAAAGTTTCCAATTCAAATTGCCACCTATACAAGGAAACCTCTTCTTTTATTATTTATTCGCATAAGAAGTGAATAAATTTTAAAAAATCAAAAAATAAATATTCCATTTTAGATTGAAAAAAAGCGAAGTAATTAAAAATTTGCATAAAAAAATATGAAAATAATTCATTCAATAGATAAAATGAAAAAATCAACCAATTAAATGCTAAAAATGAAAATTAATAAAAATTTTGCTGTTTTATTTGCCAATTGAACGCAAATGAAGTGCAAAGTATTAAAGAGTTGCTAAAAGTTAAACTGATCATTAATTGAGATAACTACAGCCACAGCTCGCAATGCGTTTCATTCTTCTGCCATCTTTCTTAATTGTATTATTTATTATTATTTATTATTATTCTATTATTATTTATTAGTTATTACACATTTAAGAATAACGTATAGTGGAAAGAATAATACTAATAATACCAATAATAATAGAATGGCTGAAATCACAAAATCTCAGTAAATTCTATGGGTTGTTGATGATGATGTATTCAATACTAGTGGTAATAAATTCTTTTTTTATTTATTAGAAGGAAAACAGAAAGCAACTTCATAGGAATTAGGAATATATAGTAAGGAATGGTTTTATATAGATCAGCAATGGCCACAAATTCGCCTACATTGTGTTCGCATCACAATTCCATAATCACCGATGTTGCAAAGGTGCCGATATGACGGACAATCAACATGTGCATCGGTGCAGCCACTGGATTGCGAAACAGCTGCTGAAAATCAGATTTCTTTTTTTCAACAGTTCATCGATTATAAAATGAGTTCAGCAATATCATTTATGAAGAAATATTATTAATTTCAACTGTGGTAATAGTTTGACACTGTCGCTATTTTTTATCCTCCTGAACCTAAGTATAAGAAAAGTGGAAATATCCAGTCAAACAACCATCTTTGCAACTTAATTGTCAGATTTTGAAGGCATGCTCTTGAGAAACAAGTTCTCTGGCATATATTTCTGATCGAATCATGCTGACAAAATCCCCTCAAACTTTCGCATCCATCAATGTCCGGACATTCACCGCCAGTACCAAGCTTATCACAAAGTCCGCATGTATGTGGGCAAAATTCGAATGCTATCTTGCTAAGATAAGGTGAATTTCTTGCGTAAATTCTCGCATTGTCCCACTGAAATCTTATGATATGAAAATATTTAAAAAATGCTTTTTAAATTTATAATTACAAATTTCGATTTGGATTGGGAATCATTTTAAAAAAATTTTGAGGAAGTTAAAACCATTTCTGCAGTTGAACTTTCTTGTTTTGCAACACGTCGCGCATGTGCGAGGATACAATTGCTGGGCTAAGCGTATATAATTTGGCATTTGGCATTTTTCGCTTACTTTATAGCCCGCTGCACTGAAATAGGCATTTCTATAGAACAAAAAATGATTCAGTAATTTGTATTGTAGATTATCATTTTTGTAAAATCGTGATAACATTGATTTTGCTTTTATGTTAAAAAAAATTCAACAATGAAAAATTCAAAAAATAAAAAAAGTTTTATTACGGATTAAGTTGGTCTAGAATTGTCTGTTCTTCTTCTAAATTAAATACTTGTGAACACGCTGGATCCAGGTCGAAACATAGATTTGGATCAACAGTTGGCCGTTCATTTGCTCTTGAACTGAGGTTGAGGCTGAACTATAGCTCCAGGTCCAGGTGCTGGTGGTGCTGGCGGATTAGTTTATGGCACGTATTAATTGGCACATCGGCCTTTATGCAAGAAATAAAAAATAATAAAGGCAAATGAACGAAGCTCATCGTAACTCGCCGCTTTCAATCGATTACAAATAATCAGTTCCGTTTTTTAGTAATCTTTTTATATAATTTTTTTCTTGTTCATTCTCGCATCAAATTTTCGTTAATCAAATAGTGATAATCAGTTATTTCAACTGATTGTTTAATTTCTCGATTTTTAACAATTAGGAAAAAATTTTCATTTTTTTTATTTACATTTTTAAGTTCGAATCATTTATTACTTTCAATTTATTGTTTATCGATTGCTTTGAGCTGTAAAGTTATTTTTAGGTAATGTGATTTTATAATTATCATATATTGAGAAGTGCAACGATAATTTCAGAAAATCTTTTTTAAATTTATTCGATTCTTCAAAATTTCAATCTTTTGTGAAAAATAAAATATCTTTAATGTGAGCCAAATTATTCTCCTATAAATCAAGTTCATTACTGTAGCATCTTTTTTGTTGGGCGATAATTATTAATAATATTAATTGCTAATATGTTTTTTGATAATATTATTAATAATTTTGATATTATCATCATCATTGATATTATCATTACTAATATAAAAATTATTTTTGTTACAACATTATATCGAAATAGTTTTTTTTATACAGTTTTATAGTTTTTACAATAATGATTAATATTTGCGAAATTCCTTCTATAATAGTAGCACTGGCACAATAAAAATTTTTTTTACAGTTGCAGATTATTACCTTATAAAAAGTAATAAACCAGATAACGGATACCGGAAGATTTTTTACACACTCTTTGCTGAATTGCATGAATTCATGAAAAAAGTGAAGTAGAGTGTTGCATGAAATTTAAATAAAATAAGTGGTAGATGGATAGTATATAAGTAATGCGCAATTAATAAAACTCATTATAATTCTTCCGAAAGTTTTCACCATTCCTTCTTAGGCTGACTATAATGGTAAAATGTTTCTACACAAACCTGTCTTCAACCACTCTTGATTCTGACTAGATGATTTAAATGTAAGTCACCAAAGCCATCTTTGCTTACTTTGGTTGCACTACATACTCCTATTTTCTTCTACCATCGCATTAATGAATTACAGAAGATTAATTTCCATAGGAATTAAGGATTAGATTAATATTTCTGGACTTGTAATGATTCAAAATAAAGAAAGGTATTAAAAAAATTTCTAGCAATATTTAATGTTTATTACCTATAGTCAAAAATATTAATATTCAACAAAAGTTTCATAAAGAATGAATTTATCCATCAAAAAAATGCCCACTTGCATTAAACGAAATTCAGTTCAATTGTAATTCAATTAATTAATTGAATTCTGAATAGCTTTAGGTTATCATAGCGTTATCACCAATTATCTCCTAATAAGATGGATGCGAATGTTAAAAGGCGAATTTGTCAACATTCGATTCGATTAAAAATATGTGCGATACAACGTGTTTTTCAAAATCTCACAAGTGAGTTCCAAGGATGATTGTTGCTGGTTTTTTCACTTTTTTCCCATATTTATGGTCATAAGGATAAAAAGTAGCGGCGCTATCAAAAAAATATGGCTATTGCAATTGAAATTATTAATCTTTTCTCCATAAATGATAATGTTGAATACATGTTATGATCGATTAAATCTACTAAAAAAAAACGGATTTGATTTTTAGCTTCGCAATCCACTGGCTGTACCGATGCACACGTTGACTATTCGTTATATTGACATCTTTGCAATATCGGTGATTATGGAATTATGATAAGAAAACAGTGTAGGCGAACTGTAGCCATTGCTGATCGACATAGAATTATTGTCTATTACATATTTCCTTAAAATTTTTTTTTTCGTTTTCTGTTCATTAAATATAAAAAGTATTAAGTATAATTACTACACTATTAATTCTGTTATTAAATACTATTTATAATCTACAGAATTCAACATCTTAGGCTATCCGATTCAAAAGGTTCCTATTTATTTTTTTCACTGATCTCGTTACGCTTGTATATTTCTGACACAGTTACAACATTCTAATGGTGCAACTGGCAAAGATAGAGGAGGAAGGTATTATTAAAGATCAGGAAAACACATAACATGAAAATCACTATTTGATAAATTGGCCACAACGTTGGAAACAATTGCATTGCATTACGCATAATCGCATTGATGGAAAAAAAAGCCAAATATTTTAAAATTTTTTGAAAAGAAAAGCCTATTCATGCAAGTTGGTATCTTGAAAATAGTTATTGTATTTTAAGCCTTTCCCGCAAGCAGTGAATTGGAATGACCACTTCTTTATTTACATTTCTATTGTGCAGATGGTACTTATTGTGCTTTTGCGTGCATATACAAGAATAAAGCGTTTACTCTTTTGATCCCTGAAGAAGGAATTTAATTGGATTTATAAAAAAATTTTGATTTTAAGCATTATGGTGAGGATGGGTGAATTGAACTGCATTGTCGACTCTTATAATTCCATAGTCGTTGATATGTTATTAAATTTTAAATAAATATACATTAAATGAATATGCTTTTTGCTCCAGGTCGATATTTATTGAAAGGTACTTCAATATTAAAGCCACAATTATGGGAGGAATAAATATCGAACTAGGATGCACTCCAATAGTCTGCGTCTTTTTATGAGATCTTTTCATGAAATCTATATTGCATTTAGGGCCTTGATCTACGCCGATATCATTTTCATCTGGACGTACTCGGTCTCTTAAAAAAGCGACTGACAATCACAACAGTTAAATTTGTTGAATTTCTTCATTCTGCAACACGTGTATTTGTTGTTGCAAGGCATTTAAAAGCATAGATTAGCACATAAAAGCATTTACTTATTGCAAGCTTCAGGAATATTCATTCATCAGTAATCCATCATTCACTAATATCCTCTAAATAAAACCAATAAAAATAATAAAGCCTATTAAAATGTGCAATTGACAATTTTTTTTCCAACGGAACTCATTCAACATTTCCTGTTTACCTAATATGAGAGATGAACATAGGAAAATATAATTAGCTTAAGCGACTGGTCTTCAAGTGAGAATTAACTCGTGCAAGAATGGTCGAAGGCAAATAACATTTTATTTTAGCTTGAAAAGTCAGCCTAACCAGGAATGGTGATAAAAATTTTTGGTAAACCATAAAAACAAATGGTGTGCATTAAACAGGTGAAAATGAAGTTTATCTGCTGAGAAAAAAAAAACAAAATTTCACATTTCACACTTTTCATTTATAGACTTTTAATTTAATAAAAATTTATTGAACTATGAAAAATCATTTAAAAAAATTCTAAAAATTTTGTCATAAGAGCAATGTAATAATATTTTCTCATCATTTGTTGATTCACGGAAATAGAAAAAAATATTCCGGTATGTTCCAAGTGGATTATAATTTTTTATAGTGCATTAGTCTGTATAAAAAAACATTGCATTAGATTCGATTAGATTCGATGATTTGAATGATTCGATTAGAAATATTTGCCAGAGAACGAGTTTTTCAAGGGTTTTGTCTTCAAAACCTTACAAGATAGTTCCAAGGATAATTGTTATTTTTTTGTTACTTTTTTTTTAAAACGATTCTAATTTTCAGTAGCAACTTCGCAATCCAGCGGCTGCAACTGATGCACACGTTTTATTGCCGCTTATATCGGCATCTTTGCAGCATTGGTGATTACGGAATTGCCATGAGAACATAATATAGGCAAACTTGTGGTCATTATATTCCTTACGAGGTGCTCCCTAAAAAAAAATTTCTTTCCGTTTTCCATCTAATAAATATGAAAAAAAAAATATCATCATTAGTATTGTATGCATGAGCATCATCAAACGAGCGAATTTACTCTGATTTCCAATCTTTTTATTATTAAAACTATAAATATTATTACTATAATTATTGAAATTATTATCTTTCCACTATTATCCTTAAAAATTAGCCAATAAATAATACGTATCTTTGACACAAATCAAAAGTTATCTTGCCTCTCAACACATTTGTAATAACTAAGAAAAAAAAAATTAGAAATGCTTAGTTGATTGCTATTTTCTTGATAAGCCCTAATTTTTCCTTCGCTAATTTGTCGGGCTACGCAAGTTTCGTCGATGAGTCAATTGGAAATATACTAATTTATGCATCCACAACGATCGCTTTAGGGTTCCTTAATAAGAAATAAGAAAAATTCATTTTTTGCTTCCACCACAACATTTTAATCCATTTATTAACAATAAATTAGAAATCTTCTTAATATTTTACTTCTTTCCATTGTTTGAAATTCAAATCCAAGCGTCTTTTATTATTTTGGCCAGAATTAGCGGCAAGATTTTATTAATTTACGTTGTTAATTACGAATATTTTTTTTTGCAAATTATTATTATTTCTGGAAAATTTTCACAAGATTATTTAAATTTTTAAAAAATTTTATATGAATGGCAGCATCATTTAAAATTATGGTTTCTGATTGAAGCATTGCAAATAGGTTTCAGTATTTTTTTATAATTTATAATTTACTTTTATAATTATAGAATATTAACGAATATTAATTATAGATTATTAACAATATAAATTTAAATATTACAATAACCATCGGAAAATTTCAAATTAAAATTATTTTAATTTTATATTTATTTATTGAAATTATTTTATATGAAATTCAAACCTAATTATTTATGATAATTTTAACAAATGGTTCAATAATTTATTGAAAACTTTGATATGATCAGCACATTAGCTATCAATATCATTTAGATTAAAATTAATGATTAAAATGATAATAATAACAGTATGAATAGTAATCAAAATATTACAAGTAATAATATAGAATTCGTTATAAAATCTACACGTTGTAGATATTAATTTATTTTGTATGAATATTGATAAATGAAAAGGAATTTTTAAGAGAACTTTTCAATTGCTTTTCAATAATTATCAGCAATGACATGTTTGCCTACATTGCCTTCTTATTACAATTCCATAATTACCGATTTCGCAAAGATTTCGATATAATGTGCAGTTAGAGTGCGCATCAGTGGATTTCGATGCCGCTGCTGAAAATTGAAATCGTTTTCCAGTAGATAAACCAAAACAATTGTTGTGTAAATATTGCCATGTTTGCCGAAGAAATATTGCAAATATCGGTGACAGTAATTTATTTATCTCATCTAATTTTCCCATTTCGAGAGTAACGAAGTGGAAAAATAGGGAATTTTGATCATGAAAATATTCTTCTTTAATATTCTATGATTTATTTGTGAAAATCTTAAATCTGAAAATCAATTTTGTTTAATAACCGCATTGATTTAGAGATAAGCACCTTGCTAAATCTCGTACATCCAAAAAAGAATTTATATTCCAATTTTCCAAAAACTCTAAAGAATTTTCTACATATAAACGATTATCGCGCTATGTAACTCCTCTGAACTGCTTCGAACAGTTCCTCGACTATAACGAGCATTATCATGTCATGAAAAAAAGCGCTGTTGATTATTTGCCCGATCAAGTTAGAATTTCTAATGAATTTTTGAAGCATTCGTTAAAATTTTTACCATTAAAATAGGTTTGAATTCTTATTTATTTTTATTTGAAATATTTCGAAAGTTGTTTTAATAAATTTAGCACAGCATTGCGGTTAATCTAACTAATATTTTTAAATAATTAAAGAAATAAAAATTAAATATTTTTTATTTATTAAATATTTTTATAAAATTTTTCTAATAAAATTGAATTATAAATTATTATAAATTTTAAAAGACTTTTCCAGAAATGATTACCTGCTAAAAAAGGAATTTCATGGATTATAATAAATTATAATTAACATGAAATTTTATTTTGCCGTTAATGGCAAAATGATTTTAAGATCATTTAAATATGCCTTCAAAGAGTAGAAACTAGCAAAATACTAAGATTTCCGAGATTTGTTACTAGGAAAGAAATTAAAATATTGCAGTGAAAGATGTGATAACTTTTTAATTGTCAATATTTTAAAAAAAAATTTCTATTGCATTGAGGTAAATTTTTGAGAGATTTAATTTTTTTTGGTTAATAATCGTTAGTTTATTTCCGAATATGGCAAGCATCACTCTCTTAGGTTTTTTTGATTTTTTTCGCAGCTGTTACAGGCGATTGTGCTGCAAATAATTAATTCTATATTGAAAAATTATTTTCAACGAAGCTAAAATGACCACATCATCAGCGTATATATACGTAATATTAGTTGCAATAATAATGTAAACTGGGTTGTTGATGGCAATCTATTTAATGCTAATGTTGATTATTTTTTATATTTATTCAACAGAAAATAGAATGCAATTTTTTAGGGAATATCTAATAAGAAATACAATGGCCACAAGTTCGTCTACATTGCGTCCTCATGACGATTCCATAATCACCGATGTTGCAAAGATGCCGATATGAAGGACAGTCAGCGTGTGCATCAGTGCAGCCACCGGATTGCGAAGCTGAAAATCAAATTCGTTTTTTTCAGCAGATTTAATCGAGTATAACTTGTTTTCAACAGTATAATTTATGGAGAAAAAATATTCCAATTATAGCAATTTCTTGATGGCACAGCTATTTTTTATCATTCTAAACATAAATATAGGTAAAGTGGAAATATCCAGTGACAATCACTTACCTGTCAGATTTTGAAGGCAAGCCCTTGAAAGACAAGTTCTCTGGCAAATATTTCTAATCGAGTCAAGTTGACAAAATCCTCTCAAACTTTCGCACCCATCAATGCTGTCCGGACATTCACCACCAGCACCAGGTAAATCACAAAGTCCGCATGTATGTGGGCAAAATTCGAATGCTATTCTGCTAAGATAAGGTGCTCTGCACATTTCTTGCGTAAAATTCTCGCATTGTCCCACTAAAATTTTCACTGAATATAAATGAATATATAAAAACGCTTTTTAAATTTAAATTGAATTTTAAATTCTGATTTAATTTTAAAATCATTTTGAAAATATTGAAACAAATTAAAACCGTTTCTGCAGTTGAACTTTCTAGTTTTGCAGCACGTCGCACAAGTTCGAGGACACAGTTGCTCAGCTAAACGCATGTAATTTGATTGTTGACATTTTGGGCTTACTTTATAGCCCGCTGCACTGAAATAAGGCAATTTTATAAAATAAAAAATGATTATTTTTCAATAATTTTAATGTAGATCATCATTTTTGTATTATTCTATATTATTCTAAATTATAATATTGATTGCATTTTCACGTTAAAAGAATTCTTATCAATGGATTTCTTAAAAATACATGAAAGAAATCCATTTGCTTCAATGATCGTTTAATAAAAAAAGTTTATTACGGATTACGTTGGTCTTGAATTGTTTGTTCTGGCTGTTCTAAATTAAACACTTGTGAACACGCTGGATCCAGGTCAAAACAAAGATTTGGATCGACAGTTGGGCGATATTGAGCTTCTTGAGCTGGTTGAGGCGCTCCATTTGGAGGTGCTGCAACCGGTGCTGCTGGTAGCGGAAGTGGTCTATTGCATACTTTAATTGATACATCGTTACCAGCACTTACGCAAGAAATGAAAAATAATAAAGGGAGATAAAAGAAATTCATTACGAACCGCGATTGCTGATTACGTTTGCTGATAATCAAATAATTATTTCCGCCCCTTAAGTAATATTTTTATATTCTTTTTTTGTTTATTCTGTAAATATTAAACGATAAATTTTCGTTAATCAAATAATAATGATCAACTGCTTCAATTATTTTGATTTTTTGAATTATTTATAATGGGCAGTCAATAAGTAAGAGTCAGCCATTGGATTGCGAAGTTGCTGCTGAAAATCAGATTCGTTTTAAAAAAAAAATAACAATTATCCTTGGAACTCACTTGTAAGGCTTTGAAACAAACTTTTGAAAAACACGTTCTCTGGGAAATATTTCTAATCGAATCACTCATAGTGAAAAAATAATGCTAATTCCAATTACAGCAATAATTTCTTGATAGCACCACTATCGTTATCTTTCCTATAAATATAGGAAAAGTGGAAATATCCAGTCAATAAATCATCTTTACAACTTACTTGTCAGATTTTGAGGACAAGCCTTTGAAAAATAAGTTCATATTTCTACTTGAATCAAGTTGACAAAATCCCCTCAAACTTTCGCATCCATCAATGCTGTCGGGACATTCACCGCCAGCACCAGGCAAATCACAAAATCCGCAGGTATATGGACATATATTGATTTTGACTTCCTATCCAAAAAATCCAGTTCAATGGATTTTTTAAAGATATGAGAAGGAAATTAGCTTGTTTAAATGATATTATAATTGTAATAAAAAGTTTTACGGATCGTGTTGGTCTCGAATTGTCTGTTGTGGGGTATGCAAATTGAATATGGCTGAGCACGCTTCTGGTTCGAGATCGAAACACAGATCGACGGTCGAGCTGCTTAAGGCTCAACTGCTTGAGCAACTCCAGGTAGATGCTTGTGGCGGAAGTAGTGTTTGCATACATTAATTGTTTTATCATCAGCACTTACGCAAGAAATAACAAGTAATAGAGGCAGATAAACGAAATTCATCACAACAAATTTTTTATAATGAATTACAAATAATCAGTATCGTTCCTGTTTATTTTGTTTATTTTTATATTACTGTTTTTCTGTTCATTCTTACCGTAAATTTTTGTTTATCATAGTGATAATCAATAGTGATAATCAATAGTGATAATCAATCGTGATTTGTTGTTCAATTCTTTCATTTATAAAATTTGAAAAAAATTTTTATTCCTTTTTGTTTCGTTTTTTTTCAATTTATTATACTTATTTATTATATTACATCATTTATTATACTTATTTTATCGTTTATAAATTTCTTTAAATTATGAAACCGATTTTCAAAAATGTTTTGCAAATTTCATATATTTAACAGTACAAAAAACATTTGAGCGACCAATAATTTCAGAAGCGTTTTTAAAGGTTTTTGAACCACCAACATTTTATTGTTTTGTCGGAAATACTGACATCCTCAGTATGAACTGAACCATCGTCCTATAAATCAATTTTCCTACAGCAATTCCTTTTTTATTGGGCGTTTACTATTAATAATCATTCATCGCTGATATAATTATTGATATTACTATTATAAATTTTGATTATCATTTCTATTGTAAAAATTATTTTTATTATTATTTTTGTTATATTATATGAAAATATATAGTATATATTTAATGCATAATATATATACTACATATAATATTATATAAATATATAGTATATATAGTATATTATATATTTTGATAGGTTTTATTGCAATAATAATTAATGTTCATGAAATGCTTCCTGGATTGGCAGCACTGGCGCAATATTTTTTTTAACAACTGCGGACCAATGCACTATAGAAAAATACAATTCACTTAGAGTATACCGAAAAATTTCTGGGAATCAACAAATGACGAAAAAATATTATTACATTGTTTTTATGACAAATGTTCGATTTTTTTAAATATGTTAAATAGTTCAATAAATTTTAATTAAATTAGGACGTCTATAAAAGAATAGTGGGAATTTTTTTTTAATCATTTTTCATTTTCTCAATTCAATAAAAATCAGTTTAATTGAATCACTAAAATTAAGTTATTAAAAATTTAAAAAAGATTAAAATTTTTCGAAATATTACTGGTTAAACTCGCTCTACTGGCTTGTCGATTTAGGCAATATGCATGACGATAGAAATAAATATGAGTCACCGCGTGACCTGGATTTTGTGCAGGTTTACTCCAGCAGTGAATCAATATTAAACGTTATTCTAATAACAATAAAATAGTACTAATTTTATTATTCAAATAAAATAGTACTAAAAGAATAATAATTATAATAATTACGTTAAAATTAAAATTATTAAGCAATTATGTCAAGTGTTAAACATTAATATAAGGTTTATGTATGTTTTTTGTTTCTAATTTTAATCTATGAATATTAATGAATATTAACGAATTTTTAAAAAAAATGGTGGATTATAAGATTCCTCAACAGTGCATCAAAATAAAAGATGTCGCAACAAGATTGTGCCTCGATGCATGCGTGATGGGTTTGCAAAACGAAGGAATTTGACTGTCGCAATTATCAGCTTTTTTCCATTAATTTTTAGTTCGAGGAAACGCTAACCATATAGGCTGTCAATCCGGAAGCAAAATGTTAAGAAGATATATTTGTACAACTGTATCTGATGTATTATTATCAATGTGCCCTTTACATATGCTCTATATAATTAATAATAATTAATATTAATAATTAATATTTAATAATAGTATCAACAATATTTAATAATAGTAATATTAATTTTAATAATAATAGAAAGACTGAAATTCCATCACAAAATTTAAAATTTTTTCGTTTTAAGTGAAAGGAATGCACCTTCTCCTGTAATACGATGGATGAATATAGAAAAACATGGCGCAAGCGATTGGTTGTAAGAATCATCATGTGCAAGGATCAGAAATAAATAAATTCATAATTTCCACATATTCCTTGGTCATTTTGTCTTAATGTAGGATTACACCTGAATTCTGGCGTCTCAGTAGGAATAAAATTGCCAGTGGAAACGGAATTTCTATAATCTTATCCACTTTTCCATCATGAAATAGCAAAGGGCTATCATTGCATTATGTTGGATTGATATCGAGAAACTCGAAGTGTCAGAAATCAAAATATCAGAAAGCCAATTAATTAAAGATTAAAATTCTGAATGATAAGGAAATGCCAGAAATGTCTTAAATTTCGTCTATGCAGAATAGACATACGAAGTTTTAGTGACTGTGTTCTGATTTTCTTTTTTAATTTTAATCTTCTGATTCTGATTGAAATCCTAATTTCAATCAGAATTTTCAGAATTTTGAACCCCCCAATAATTAGCTGCATTCTAGTGTAGTCACTGTAGTCGCCTAAATCAGAAACTTAAGAAACGGTAATTCCTTTATTAAAATGAAAATGAAAATTCAAACTCAAGGTTAAGTGAAAATTCAAACTTAAAAAAATCTAATTTTCTTTGCCAAAATTATTCCATAAAATTGAATAATATTAATTTATAATATAATAATATAATATAATATAATATATAATAATAATATTTATAATATAATTTTAATATTAATTTATAATTAATATATTTATTATCTCATAAAATTGTGAAATTTTAAAAATTGCTGAACAGTGCGCGCAATGTTAAAAACTTTAAAACGCAAGTATACCACTTAATGAGCGAAATGCAAATCTTCTGAATCGTATAGCCTAAGATATTGAGTTTATTAGATTTTAAGTAGTTTTTTAACTATAAAATTAATAGTAATGTTATTTATAATGTTTATTATAAACAGACAAAAAGACGAAAAGAAATTGTTGAGAAAATGTGATAATAAGCGACAGTTTTAGGCCGATGAGCAATGACAACAAGTTTGCCTGCATTGACTTCTCATTACAATTCCGTAATCACCGATATTGCAAAAATGCCGATATGACGGGCAGTCAACGTGTGCATCAGTGCAGCCAGTGGATTGCGAAGTTGCTGCTAAATTCATCTTTTAACTAAATTAAATTGAGTATAACCATTGGTTAAATTCAGCAGTACCATATCAAATTTCATCAATTTCAATTTCAATTTGTCCTAGTAATTATAATAACAATTTTTTACAATTTCACTAATACTATTTTGCCTTTTCCAATTTCATAAAATAGCAATGGAAGGAATTGCAATAATACAAATAATATTGTAAGGCACCTGTCAGATTTTGAAGACAAGCCTTTGACACACGTTCTCTGGTACATATTTCTAATCGAATAATGTTGACAAAATCTCCTCAAACCTTCGCACCCATCAATGCTGTCTGGACATTCACCGCCAGCACCAGGTAAATCACAAAATCCACATGTGTATGGGCAAAATTCTAATACTATTTTAATGAGAAAAGACATTCTGTACATTTCTTGGAAGCAATTTCCGCATTGTTCAACTGAATATACAGTATATTAAAGGCTGTTTCAATTCTACTTACACTATCTATATTTGTATTTTTCTTATACACTTTTATATACTTTTCTATACTTTTTTCATTAAAAGATCTATTTTAGCAAATAAATTTCCCTCTTATATTTTTTAAAAATCCATTGATAAGAATTTTTTTACGAAAAAATTAATTCAAAAAATAAAATTAATTATACAATTACAAAAATGAGGGTCCATAATAAAAAATTAATAAAATTAATTAACTAATAAATATTTAAAAAAATAAAAAATTAAATCATTTTGTCCCATAGAAATGCATTATTTCAATTTGAATCAGTGCTATTTTTTGCAGAAATGATACTGTTGAACACATATTATACTCGATTAAATCTGTTGAAAAAAACGAATTTGATTTTCAGCTTTACAATTCAGTGGCTGCACTGATGCACATGTTGAATGCCCCTCAAGAGGTATATAAACCAATCCGAAGCACCTTATTACTTAATTTGAATACACTAGTCCTTTTTGCTGACAGTTATGAGTGCCATCACAGAACGTCGCCTTCGCTGGATATGGCATATTCATTAACCACAAGAATTTACAAATATTTCGTTACTTGCTAAATCCTGTGATGTATGGAAGCTCAAAAGCGAGGTGAGCCAATCAAGACCTGAACTGATACAGTCAGGAAAGATTTTGAACGTATAGGTGGACTAGCAATATGTGGACTTAGATGGTGGAAAAAGGAATGGATTCTTGAAATAGTTATTATTTTATATCATTTATTATTTCTCGGCGAATGCTGGAAAATAACTGGGAGTACCACTGTGACCTGCATAAAGAGGACCCAACTTTGTCCACTAAATACAACACCGCAAAAAGAAAATGCAAACTGAAAAAAATAAATAAGAATAAGAAAATTAGACTATCAATCCTAAAAGTCAGATGCCCACTTCTCTACGCGTTATCAGTTGTTGCACGTAAATCTCTGACTTTCTTCCTCATTTTCATTTCTTCTAATTTAATACATTCGACATTTATCAATAATAACTCGACCAAAAAAATTAAGGAAAGGATTATGCGTGAACCGACGTTTAGTAATTTCTAAAATTTATCTTTTTACAAAAAGGAAAATAATTAATTTTTAGAATTTTTCGAATGAATCTTTTGCAAATTGATAGCATTAATTTTTATAAACCATCGAAAATTTATAAAATATTATTGTTTCGCCCATTTTTCGGGATAATTTTTCGCGCATTTGTCGGTTTCTTATCAGTGAAAAAGTATGACAATTTTCTTTTTTCGCATTATCACCCAAAATCTGGCAGTCGCATTTTTCTGTTTAATCTCATCTTAAATTGATGTTTTTTCCATTATTTTTGTTGGTAAATTTATGGTTCAAATGGGCATTTTTAGGTGCACTGGTGCTAATGTGCTATGGGAAACCTATGCAGTCCAACAAAATGGCGAAGCAAGCTCAACCAGAAATGAGAGCTCTTCAAGAAGTAGTAATCAACTCGTTCGTGGAAGCATTTGCTTGATTTTTTTTCTTTCTTATTATAAATATATTAAGCGATAAGAAAACTTTTGATTTCTACTACCGATACGCATTATTATTTATTCGCTAAATTGAGAGTGACGAATAGTGGGAAGATAATAATTAATATTCAATAACTGTAATATTAATTATAATAATAATGGAAAGACTGAAGAATGCTAATATATTCAATACTAGTGATAATTTTTTTTTATATTTATCAGACGAAAACAGAAAGCAATTTTTTATGGAAAATCTAGTAAGGAATGCAATGGCCACAAGTTCGCCTACATTGCGTTCTCATCACAATTCCATAATCACCGATGTTGCAAAGGTGCCGATATGAAGGACAATCAACGTGTGCATCGGTGCAGCCACTGTATTGCGAAGCTGAAAAATAAATTCGCTTTTTTCATCGATTATAAAATGGATTCGGTAGTATCACTTAAGGAGAAAAAAATTAATAATTTCAATTATAAAATAATCTTTCGCTATTTTTTATTTTTATGAAAAAAAATATGGGATAAATAGAAAGAACCAGTAACAATTATCCTTGAAACTCACTTGTCAGATTTCGAAGACAAGCGCGTGAAGAACAGGTTCGTTGGCAAATATTTCTAATCGAATCATGCTGACAAAATCCCCTCAAACTTTCGCATCCATCAATGCTGTCTGGACATTCACCGCCAGCACCAGGCAAATCACAAAG
>UYYG01001270.1:0-20049 GCA_900625125.1 Dracunculus medinensis
TTGAAGGAGATAAAAATTCCCGCGAGCAGTTTTCAACAAAGTGGAAGCGGGTCGACTGCAAAAGTAACTATGTAAAATTGTAAAAATCGATTCACCGTCGAGAGGCTACTCCAGGCTATGTAATCTTCCAATGCACTTTCTGTCTGATTCATTCTCTGGCTGATGACCTTGTTAATTTTCGACTGCAAAAAGCAGTATTTACGAGTATTTATCTATAATTAAATCTGCAATCAGTAATCTTATTTTATCTGATCGAGAAATTCATCGAATGCACCCAAATTTCCAAAAAAAACCAAATATTATAGCTCCAACCTGAATACAAACATAAATGGCCCAAAACAAAATTATCAGTTATTGCCGACAGATTCATTTCCCGATTAGTGAATACTTCAATTTTCGATGAGAACCTCAATGGAACCTTAAAACAGCAGTTCAATAACAGCAATTCAAGTGTAATTAAATGGCATTCCTTTATATAATTGCTGGGTTGACAAATAATATTACTAATTCCTTTAAGGCAATTAGGATAATTCTTTTCTAAATGGCGACCAGCCTCTCTATTTTCTCACTTCGCATGCATATCCGCGCTGAGCTTTAAGGTTTTTGATTTTTGCTAAATTGGTTTTCGT
This sequence comes from Dracunculus medinensis, assembly GCA_900625125.1. NCBI lineage: Eukaryota > Metazoa > Nematoda > Chromadorea > Rhabditida > Dracunculidae > Dracunculus > Dracunculus medinensis. The sequence goes on from UYYG01001270.1 coordinate 630, forward strand.
TCAATAATACGAAATGTAAAATTGCTTGCCTTATCTTCCCCAAAGCTGTTTATGTTAATTACAAAACTTTTAAGATTTCAAATATTTCAAATGTTCCCTAAATTTTTATAAATATTTTAATGTTTGAAAATTTTAAAATATTGAAAAATATAAAATTATTTCAATAAATTTGTGAAAGATAACGGCCTAATTTTATTCAACAAGATTTCGTTCTCTGAAAGTGATGTCCACAAGTCGCAACGAAAAGGAAGAGAGTTCGTACCATTCGGATTTTAAATATCGGTTCAGTTTTCTCGGGTGAAAAGCTATGCCTTTTCATGTGAATTCATGCCTTTTAAAATGATAACCTAAGCCATTAACCAATTATACGCGTTTTAATAGTTACAACATAGTAGCTAATGAATTTGTTATTTAAGATTTGGAAGGATTTTCAGTTCTGATCCAATAATATTCTGAATTTTTCTAATCATCTTCGAAAAAAAATCAAAAAAAATTTCATATAGTTGTTGAAATGTATTTAAATCCTTTCATTTCACTACCCTTCTACTCAATGGACTTATTACAGTACTAAAACATGATGCATCCTAACTAAAGTGGATTCAGATCACTGATTTGCTGATAAGATATTCACGTAAAGAAAGGTGTTTGAACATAATTTCAAATATCATCGAAAATGCGCCAACTACCACTCATTCCTGTTGAATTCCGAATTTTTAACTTTGACTTATAAGAGCTCAGCGAAATGATCATGAATGCATACTTCGAATTATTTTATAAACATTATAATATAATTACGTCGTTTAAATTACTTTTTAAATTACTTTTTCATCAGTCTCAGCATATAATCGCTATCACAGCTTTCCTCCAAAGAATTACTACTTGGATTTTTTTCGGATTTTTTAAAATTGTTTTATAAAGTTGATGGTATAAAGCACTGCTTGAAAATATATCTCTTAGTTTCCTATTAAATACTACTTTGGCCATTAAATTCAGCTCTTATTTTATTCAAAATAGATTGTAGTAGCTGTCTGGCTAATACGCTCGTATGTGCATTCATTAGATTACACAGTTGTATGATACTAGATTTCATTTCTCTTTGAATGAACCATTGTGCTAGGATTGCGAAGTCTGTTTTTTATTTCAAGTGGATATTACTGACCTTTCATTTCACTGTACAATTTTGTTGCATGTATTGTTTGATAACCAAAAGACGAATACAATGAGAAATTTTTTTCGCAAATTTTACAAAAAAAATCTGGGAATCGTTGAATATCCCTCGTATAATCGTCGAACCTCAGAAACGCATTGCTAATGTCTTCGTACCGTCTTTCAAAAAATTCTTTTTTCCATGAATCTTAATTTCGCTCATATTTCTTTAATGGACTCAAAATAAAAGTTTTGAGTTTTAAATGTGCTGCTAGAAATCACCGTTGCACATCTCTCTTATTTTAGCCAATGTTTCTAAAGTATTAACTAGAAAATTTTAAATTGCCTAATTAAACTTAAAAATCTTACAATAATCTTTCTATTCACGCTTGGAATTTTTTTCTGTATTTGCATTGGCTGAAAATTTCTCACAGCTACTTTTTTTGCGCGTAACAATATGTTCCATTGCGCGATCCCGATTATTATTCTGGAAAAAAATTTGATTTTGATATAAAGCTAAAGAAGCAATTTAACGAGAATTCATTAAAACTGAATTCTTGGCGAAGCTGAGCATTTATTCATGGCTTTCTATCTCATAATGAAACATTTCGCAGGTATGCAGTGGAGTCAGCCAAGCTGGAAATGATAAAAGGCTCAAAAAAGACCGAAAACAAAATGTAAATAGTACCTTGAATACTAAAAGTTTCACCTAGTCTTCTCTCAATTATTAAAACAAAATCAACAATAATGAATATGAATGGGTCAATTACTTAAAAAAAATAATTGGCCCATTCAAAAATGAACTCAATTTCCTGAAATATTAAGAAATACGAAAAAAGCTGCATGTTGTCCATAATTGTCCATTCTTTGTCCACAGTATTTCGAAAACAAAAAAATTACCCGTCCATTGAGTGACTTAGCATCCACATAATTTTGAATACAGCAAACGCTACCCATTTGCTTATATAAATTGATTGGATAAAGAAATAGATTAGGAAAAGAGCGATATGAATAAGGGAGATAATGCATATCTGAAATAATTGGAAGCAACAAAATTTAAAAAAGGCAAATAATTTTAAATTTTCGATGATTCGTTTAATTGAAAATTACTTATTTTTTTAAAATTTTTTGACAATCTCACTTGAATAAAAGAAATTTTATCCGATCGCGAAACGCTGGAATATTTTAATTGCTTATTTTTCTGAAAAAAGTTCGATAAATTTTTCAAAATTTCCATTTTTTAAAAAAATTCATTATTCCTTATAACAGACTAACCCATTAATAAAACAAAAAACTAGCAATATGCAATACGAAATTTTACGAACTGTTTGCAGGCAAAAGCAACAAGCAACAATTTTTAAAAGGGATATGCAAATTAAATTTTCAAAGAACCTTTTTCCACTGGAGAAATAACCGAAAAGCGATAATATCAACGAAAGCAATAGCGATGAAAATGGACATTTGAAGAACGAAATGAATTAAAGGAATAATTTTTTTGCATTCTTTACTCTTAAACCACGAATACGTTGATCTGTCAAAGACATATATGCATTTTACGTCTAAAAATTAAATTTTAATATGCTAATTTCAAATGGTTTTCATTAAATTCTCGTACAGTAATAAAAACTAAGAGAGTATGAAAGTAAATGAAAATTTTTATCATGAATTGCCAAAATTTTATCATAAAATCGTACTGCATAATTGTTGTTATCATGAATTTGACATTTCAGATTGGTAAATAAGTGTGAAGAGTGAAGAATATTTTGCTTTTCTAATGAGTTATTTTTTTCTATAAGGTTCAGTGCAAATTTGGAAAAAGCACTTACACAAGTGAGAACTACACCAAAAACCGGCACTGATTGCTATCATTGAAAGTGCCATAATAATAGATTTTTTTCCACCAAATATGTTCATATATTTTAGTGGCATGAATAGAGAACAGAGACGGTTGATGCTTACAAGAAGATGCAGAAGAAGAATTGAGTAATAAATGCTGCTAACAAATGGAGCAACTTCTACTTCCGTTAAATTATCATATCTGCAATTCATTTGCCATTGGGCATCAAATGCAATTGGTTTATACGTAGGGAGCTTCTTGCTTTTGCCTCGTATGTAAATGCATACATTTTTTTTTTATACCGATATATCAATTTTTCAATTGCCGATTGCCAAAAATTCGAATTGTATTCCCCTTAAAACAAATGAAGAAATAACTGAGAATAAAAAAAAAAAAAAATTTACATTATCGGAATAATATTGATGGCAGCATAAGTGATCAAAAAACAACAATTTAAGACACCAATAATTGTACAAAGCATTCCGTATGGATTCGCGATTGTCTTCGATTTCCATGTTACAAATATTGAAGCACCATTTGTTATAAGTCCAAAAATGCAACACTGAAATTTTTCTTCACTTGTTTTAATTAAAGAATTATTATTCGAATAAATTTTATTCGAAAAGAAGGAAAATCCTCGAAGTCTCTCTATTTTATTTGCTTGATAAAATGAGAATCGGTTGTTCTCTTCGTTTTAGAGTGGTTTCAATAAAGAATAAATCAATCTTACAAAAAGCTTCTTACTCATCATAATCTTAATATAATCTTAATCATCAATCTTACAAAAATCTCATCAATCTTACAAAAAGCAGATAACAGTTGCAAGCCGTCAATTCTATATCTACATTGCAAAATGACTTCCTACAAAACGTATCTGGTTCGATAAACCAGTAGAATGAGCATGACAAATTGCACTTATGGAAAACAATTCTCTCATATTAAATTTTTAATCTAAAAGTTCGTAAAGTCACGGAAAAATCCTCGCTAAGAAAGGAAAGAATGCTATTCTCTGACAAAAGGTGGAAACAGAAAGCCATATAGCACCGTTAATGTTGAAATGAGCACAAATCAATTATCAGTAGCAGTTTAGCTTATCAGCAATTGTCATCAAAGGATTTATTATGACGAGATTGATAAGATAATTCTCATCTGTTAAAAATGATCTAGTTGAAGTTGAAGTTTAATGGCATGTCTATTAAAAAAAATCTACAAAATGAATTCAAATATGAGAACGGCATGAGGATAGGATGGTTTGGTTTTGGTGTTGCTCGATTATACTACACTAAGGTTCAATTCTACGCAGGAGTAAACCTGTCCAAAAATCCGACAAATGTTGGCGACTGTATTCCTGTCGCCATGGGAATCACTCTGGCATATTTGTTCAGTGCGACATGTTGCAGCACCGGAGCGAGTTTAACCGGTAATGGTGAAAACTCTCATTAAAAAAATATATGAGGACGGCATGCTAGTTAAGCGTCAATAGATCATAAAAGAACGTCTTATTGAAGGTGATAAAAACCCCGCGAGAAGCTCCCAAAAGAATGGAGTCATGTCGATCCTAAAAATAGCCACTGAAACTGCGAAAATCGATTCACCGTCGAGAGAATACTGCAAGCTATGTAGTCTTCAATAACCGCGCTTTCTGACTGATTCATTCTCTGGTTGATCTCGTCAATTTTCCTCTCCAAATAGCAATTTTTGCAGATTATTTATCTATAATTAAACTAAAATTAATTGTATTACTTTATATGATCGAAAAATTCATCGGTATTAATAGAAAATTCATCTTAAAGTATATAAGCGATGATATTTTCAAAAAAAACCAAATTTTATATAAAGTTCAGTGCATAGAAACAGAGATTAGCGCTAATGATTCTTTTGCTGAGTTACAGCGAAACGCAAATAATGCTAAACAATGTGTGGAGAACTGCAGCGCACTCAGGATATGAATAAATCACAGTCCTGATAACGATGATTAGAAATGCATTCTTCCTGTTGACGAAACAACAAAACCATTGCGAAACCACCATAAGAACGACAGCCCATGTTCTTTACATGCCTGCAGTCGCTCAATCAAACTACGTGGCTATATATTATAAGATATGAACAATGGCAGTGGAGGATAAGAAGCTACCTGCCTCTGACCGCTCACGTCTAAGATATTTCTTACACGTTCGCCGAGTGGATTAAATTTCACATGATCGCATCAACTTTCGCTCAAGTTCCACTTGCATGAACAGTACATCGCAGAGCGTCATCTTCCACTACAGGAATAACATATCTTCTATTACGTGGAAATTCTGCTGTTGGATGGGGTGAGAAGCGAGTGGGTGAGACCAATCAAGGCCTGGAGTGGTATAGACATGGAAGATTTCCAAAGTATAGGGGAACCAGCGATCTATAGACTTGGACAATAAAAAATGCCTTCGAATCAATTGAAAAACACTTAGCCTTGCAACTAATAGAATGAGCCTAACAGTAACGATGAAGAAAAATTGTTGAACCGCGTCTATAAGAAGTAACCGTTTAAATAAATCACAAACATTTTCAAATCACAAATTTAATTAAATCACGAAACAAATTCAACAAAAATTTATTAATTTGCAATAAACATAGTATGCAATAAATTCAATGCTTATTAATTTGCTTAAACGGAAATTATCAATGCACTTGGACTATTTCGTGTCGTTAAAATAATTGTGCTTATTATGTAAGTGAGAAAATCCGTGACGAAGAAAGAATGGATAAAAATCAAAAAAAAAACTGATAAAAGTTGAAGAAATTTGCATGTATTAACACAGTTGGGATACGGTGTTTGAGTCCATACGGTGTCGCTTTAACTGAACACAAATAGCATAAGTTCAAATTCCTTTTCATTAATATTGATGAATCTGCGAATAAATCCAATTGATTGATGGAGAGCTTCTGTACACCTCGGCGATACATTGCCAAAAGAGATTTTTTTAATTATTGCCGAGAAAAGCTAATAATTTGCAAAATGAAAGTCTGTAAACAGATAAATTTCGAAAAAAATTATAGATAGCCACATCGAAAAATATTAAGCAGTAGTTAAGTCCAAATGAGTGGAGAAAATGGGAAATAAATTAAACCAGTTGTTGGCTTATTGTGCTGGTTGTACTGCGCTAAAATAATTGCGATAAGGCTTCTCAAATGCGACCTATTAGCACAGTAAAATAAAATATGTAGCCTAAGGTAATGAATGTTCTCTAGGCCAATGGACAGGTAAACTATGGCGATGTTGCGTAATTTCTGGTCGATATTAGGCATATTAATCTTGGATAACGGAAAAAGCAAATAAATAAAACTCCCGCAACAAGTTGGCAACATAATTATTTCTCAAATCCAGTGAACCATTAACGATTTTTAAGGAAAAAAGTCTTATGCTTGATATAAATTTTTTTTCATAAGAAATTCAGCAATAGTTTCATACTTATCTTTTCCATTATCATAGATTTATACATTATAAGGATAATCGCTATTCTCAAAATGTCCGTCCATCACCAACCTCATTTCAAAGCTGCCAACTTTTAGTTTATTGCCACTCGATACCAATCGCATTCAAAAAATATCAATTATTAGTAGACAAATATGAAAGTCAGCAAAAATGAATTGCTGTTCCAAATTGTTGACGTTAAGTGAGAGAAAGAATCTAGTTCAAGTAATTCATACATCCATTCGGTGAAAATTCCTGAGCCACATTGCTTTTTCTTTGCTCAGCCATGTTTCAGCGATTTCTTACCACCACCATTTTCGTTTGATTATTTTACTGCTTATGAAAAAAAAATTTCAAAAAATTCTTCACATAATTTTCTCTTTGGCATAAATCATTTATAAATAAGGTTTCCATAAGTCTTTTGATATATATTTGCACCGGCATTTTTATCATCATCACTTAATATGATATAATATTTATTCTCTAATTTTTCCCTAAGTGCGCTTTCTTTTGGCACCTTTCTCCTATGCCGACGAATCTCTTTCATGTTTGTTCGTAATATTAGATCCTGTAAGAATGGCTTAATTTATTATTTAACATGTGATATACTTCTTCACCTTTACATTATCATTATCACCTTTACTTTATCTCCTCTGATATTATTCAGAAAAGATTGTTGTATCTGTCTGTCTAATTCGCATGTGCAGTTCATTAGATTTCGCAATTCAGTTTGATAATAGATTTCATTTCTGTTTGAATAAATCAAAGTATTAGCCTTGCGAAATCCGTTTTTTATTCTAAGTAGATATTGCCGAACTTTTATTTTACTATAAAATTTTATTGGCGTATATTGTTTGATAACCAAAAGACGAAAACAACAACAAGAAATTTTTTTCACAAATTTTACAAAAAAAATCTGGGAATCGCTAAATGTTCCTTATAGACTCCTCAGACTCCGGGAAAGTCATGTTAATCCTTTCGTATCGGCTTTAAAGTTCTTTTTTCCATGAATCTTAATTTCGTTCATATTTTTTTAATGGACTGAAAACAAAAATTTTAATTTTTTTAATGTGCTGCTTGAATCAGCGTGGTCCATCACACTTACTTTAGACAAAGTTTACAAATTATTAATTTTTGTAAATTATTAATATAAATTATCAACTAGAAATGTTTATAATTTTAAAAAATTTTACAATTTTCTTTATATTCATGCTTGGAGTTTTTTCTGTAATTGCATTGGCTGAACATTTCTTACAGCTATTCTCCTTGAGCATAACAATATGTTCCATTGCGCGATCCCGAGTATTATTCTGGAAAAAAGTTTAAAATCTGAGCCCATATAGCTGCAAATCGTACGATCTTGCTATATGGCCACAAAACATGGCCAATGAGAGTGGAAGATATTAAGAAGCTATTAGCCACTCATGTTTAAGATATATTTTACGGATCTGTCGAGCGGATGTTATCACAGAGTGTCGCCTTCGGTGGTTAGGGAACGGTTTCCGTCATCCACTACAAGAATTAACGTATATTTCATTACTTGTTAACCCTGTGATGATTGGCACTAAAAGCGAGATTGACGAATCAAGAACTGCACTGATACGGTCAAGAAAGATTTTGAACGTGTAAGTGGACCAGCATTGTATGGACTTAGACGATGGGAAAAGGAATGGCTTCTATTACTATTAACAATTGCGTCGAACTGAGCAGCTTGGAGACCCTTACCCTTGTAGCCAATGGATCCAGCCTAACCAGTGCTGTTAGAAGAAGAAAGAAAGAGGCAATTTAAGGAGATTTCATTGAAACTGAATACTTGGCGAAGCTGAGGGTTTATTCAATGCTTTCTATCTCATAATAAAATATTTCGCTGACACGCAATGGAGTCAGCCAAGCTGGAAATGATAAGAGACTCAAAAAAACCGAAAGCAAAGAGTAAATACTACCTTAACTATTGAAAATTTGGCTTTGTTTTCTCTCAATTTTTAAAACAAAATCAACAATAATAAATGTGGATGGATCAATTAATTAGAAAAAAAATAATTGGCTCATTTAAAAATAAGCTCAATTTTCTGAAATATTAAAAGATGCAAAAAAAAGACAACCATAATTGTCCATTCTTTGTCCACAGTATTTCGAAAACAAAAAATTTACCCGTCCATTGAGTGACTTAGCATCCACATAATTTTGAATACAGCAAACGCTACCCATTTGCTTATATGAATTGATTGAATAGAGAAATAGATTAGGAAAAGAGCGATATGAATAAGGGAGATAATGCATATCTGAAATAATTGGAAGCAACAAAATTTAAAAAAGGCAAATAATTTCAAATTTTCGATGATTCTTCGATGATTGAAAATTACTTTTTTTTTTTTAAATTTTTTGACAATCTCACTTGAATAAAAGAAATTTTATCCGATCGCGAAACGCTGGAATATTTTAATTGCTTATTTTTCTGAAAAAAGTTCGATAAATTTTTCAAAATTTTCATTTTTTAAAAAAATTCATTGTTCCTTATAACTGACTAACCCATTAATAAAACAAAAAACTAACAATATGCAATACGAAATTTTACGAACTGTTTGCAGGCAAAAGCAACAAGCAGTAATTTTTAAAAGGAATATGCAAATTAAATTTTCAAAGAACCTTTTTCCATCGGTGAATTGAACGAATAGTGATAGTATCAACGAAAGCAATAGTGATAAAAATGAGCATTTGAATAATGAAATGAATTAAAGAAATAATTTTCTTGCATTCTTTATTCGTATGCCACAAATACATAGATTTTTTATAAACGAATGTGCATTTCATGTCTAAAAAATTTTAGAATATTAACTTAAGAGTGATATTTTATCAAATTTTTGAGTAAAAGTGAAAATAATCAACTTGCCAAGATTTGCCAAAAATTTTGTAATTAAATCCTTCTATATAATTGTTTTTTTCATGAATTTAACATTTCAGATTTGAAAATAAAAGTGATGAGTGAAATATTTTGCTCCTCTAATGAGTTTTTTTTTTTCTACCAAATTCAAATGCTTGCAAATTTGGATGACACCACTTACATAAACGGGAAGTACACCAAAAAGCGGTACTCGTTGCTATGATTATGAGTGCCATAATGATAGGTTTTTTGCCACCAAATATGCCCATATATTTTAGTGGCATGAATAGAGAACAGAGACGGTTGATGCTTACAAGAAGATGTAGAAGAAGAATTGAGTAATAAATGCTGCTAACAAATGGAGCAACTTCTACTTCCGTTAAATTATCATATCTGCAATTCAACTGCCATTGGGCATCAAATGCAAATATTATACCGATCTATCAATTTTTCAATTTCCGATTGCCAAAAATTCGAAATTAAAAATTTTGGTAAAAGTTATATTTAGACAAATTTTTGTAACATATTCCTTTATTTCCATTTTTTCATTTCCATTTTTTAATCACAATAGCTGTTAAAGAATAGTTTGAATAGTATGAAATTTAGCATTCCGTTTGGATTCCGATTCCACTCGTTGAAGGAATAAATTTCTCTTTAAAAATTAGTCTGAATGAAGGATTTTAAAAGGATTCTTAAAATGTGGTAAAAATCTTCTTTCTCCATTCGCACCAAAATATTTGTCGAAAACACTATTTGATATGCGACAGGAAAATGACTAAATAAGGATTTTGCTCGCTGTTTTAATTCCACTTTTTGTTACTAAAGGGTTTCTTGGTCGTACAAAGCGAATTGTATTCCCCTTAAAACAAATGGAGAAACAACTGAGAATGAAAAAAAAAAAAATTTACATTATCGGAATAATATTGATGGCGGCATAAGTGATCAAAAAACAACAATTTAAAACTCCAATAATTGCACAAAGCATTCCGTATGGATTCGCGATTGTTTTCGATTTCCACGTTGTAAATATTAAAGCACCATTTGTTATAAGTCCAAAAATGCAACACTAAAATTTTTCTTTAGTTGAATAAATCAAAAAATTAATTGAACGAAATTTTATTTGAATAGAAAATTTTCTCTACCTTATTGGCAAAATGAAAAATTGGTTTTATTCCATAGTGTCCATCTTCGGTTCCGACTCCTATCGAAAGTAAAAAAGCGATTTCTCAAGACTCATAGTAATTTCCATTCATCTATTCTATACGCATATGGAATGGGGCTCCCTGCAAAATTTGTCTGGCTCAACAAGCCAGTGAAGCGAGCGTGGCAAGGAAAATTGCACTTTTTGTAAGCACCACTGGATTGCTCTTTCCTCAAGATGACCTATTTGCTCAATTCAACATTTCAACAATTTGAAAACGAATTTCTATTAAAAATGTAAAAATCGGTTCACCGTCGAGAGAATACTGCAAGCTATGTAATCTTCAATTATCGCGCTTTCTGACTGATTCATTCTCTGGTTGGCTCAATTTTTAGCTGTTCTTGCAGGTCAGTCACCTGTAATTAAATCGAAATTAATCGCATTACTTTATATATGATCAAGAGATTCATCGGACTAACGGAAAATTCGTCTTAGAATAGACCTGAATGCGATGGTTTTTCGAAAAGAACCAAATATTATAGTTTCAATGTGAATTCATGCATAGCTTGATCAAATGGCCAAAAATTATTAAAATATTTGCAGAACATCAAGCCGTTAAATAAGTTATTATTGGAATGACTAAACTATGCCGCGTTTTGCATGCTATCGTTCTATGTTTGACATGTTATTGATAACAGGTTTACTATTGAACCAAATGGTTTATTTGTAACCTTTTCGATAGGGCCATTTTTCGATAGAAATATTGGTCTCCTTTTCAATGTGTACAGCTAGTACACAGCTATAAAAATTGGACTCTTACCTATAAACTCAAACCACTTAACGGCCTTCCAAAGAGTTGCGCGTTAGATATTTTCATGGCGTTTAATGCGGAAATTTGTTATAAGTTATACTAATAAGCTCAGAAACAAAAAAAAATTCACAAAATATATATTAAATATTTACCTTTGAAAATTGTTAATTAGCCCAATAATTGTTGTAATAAGTCATGAAAAATCCTCACACCATGCAATTAAATTGATTTTCACGAATTCAATTAAAAAGTTTTGAAAATGAACAAATTTTAGAAAAGAATTTTAGAAAAATTTTTTTTTATACCAATAAAAAAATTTTTATAGGTAAAGCACATGCAATCTTTTGTTTTAAATTAGCGTGGAGAATTCATTTTGCAGAAATTTATGGACTTATAATCGCAGAGAACAGAGAACTTCTAATAGTCTTTTTTCCTAGCCAATATGGATATTGCAAAATTATCAATTTTCCGAAAATCTCATAAAGACAGTCGCCATCAATAATAGCTTTTTCCATCCTTAGTCTACGTTCGAGAATTTATTTTTTTATAGCTGAAGTTTTCGTAGATTAACTTTCATTTTATCATAATGCTGGAAACTTATTGAGCTGGGCGAACCTCATGAGCAGTTTTTTTTAAGTCTTTACTGGTCAGCTCGCTCCGCTGGGCAACGATTGGCCAATATTCAGTAGTGTCTCGCCCTATGGTCAATAATTTCATTGTTTCGAAACTTCCATCATATTATTCATTGATAGCATCAATGTAATTTTTTAATATCTTTAAATGATATTTCTTACAACATTGAGCAGAATATCATCCACACTTTGGACAGAAATCTTTTATGATAGAAATATTGTGACGGTATCATTCATGCTATATCAGTAAGATCAACAATATAATAATCCGCCTTCCTTCAACGTTTCGACTTATTAATATACTTTTGTTAAATGATAACTTAAATAAAATATACTGATATCGAAAAAGGAGCAAATCGTTCTATCCATTGATGAATAAAAGGCAATTCAAAGGCAAAACGTTAATTCAAAAAAAAGTCCGATGCACTCCGACTATACTTTAGCTTCTAACTCGTGCAATATTTTAGACCAACGTGTTATTATTTATGGCAACTACGCTATTGACGTTCAGTTTCATACGTATACAGTAAGATTTTTGGAAATAGTTCATCAAAAAAAGTGTGCAAATCAATCTGGTGCATAGCAACAGAAATTTGAATATGCCGATGATTTAGTTTTTGCTGAGTTATATAGTGGAACGCATATACTACTAAACAATGTATCGACAACTGCAGCGGACTGAGGATAGGAATAAATCACAACCCGAATAACGGTGATTAGAGATTAGAAATACATTCTTCCTGTTGATGAAGCAACAAAACTGTCGCGAAATCACCGCAAGAACGAAAGCCCGCGTCCACATATCTGCAGTCGTTCGATCCTGCTATATGGTTGCATGATATGACCAATGACAGTGGAGAATGTTAAGAAACTATTTCTGAATAGATTATATATCTTAGCTTTGATTTCCAAAGTATGAAAGAACCAGCGATCTATGGACTTAGACAATAAAAAATGTCGATTGAAAAAGTCTTACTTTTGCAATCAAAGGAACGAGCCTACCAGTAATGGTGAAGAAGAATCGTTAAACTGCATCTTTAAGAAGTAAACGATTCAAATAAATCACAAACACTTTGCAATCACAAATTTAATAAAATCACGAAACAAATTCAGCAAAAATTTATTAATTTGCAGTAAACTTAGTATGTAATATATTCAGTGCTTATTAATTTGCTTAAACGGAAATTATCAATACACTTGGACTAATTTGTGTTATTAAAATAATTGTGCTTATTGCGTTAGTGAGAAAATCCGTGACGAAGAAAGAATGGGTAAAAATCAGAACAAAAACTGATAAAGGTTAAAGAAATTTGCATGTATTAACACAGTTGGGATACGGTGTTTGAGTCCATACGGTGTCGCTTCAGCTGAACACAAATAGCATAAGTTCAAATTCTTTTCCCTTGATATTGATGAATCTGCCGATAAAAGCAAAATCTAAAAAGCAAATAGAGTAAAGTAAGCGAATATTTGTTACTAATTTTTCCCTTGATTGCTCTTATTATATTTGTTGGTACCTTTCTCCCATGTCAATGAATCTCTTTCATGCGACTTCGTAATAATAAATTCTTGAACAATATCTTAAATTGTGATTAATATGTGATATGCTCTCTTCTTCGGATGAAATTTCAGATAAAGTTATCACCACACCCTAAGATTTTTTCCTTTTTATTGCATAACAGTCGTCAATGCATTCATTCGTTCATTTTACGGTACAGCTGTTTCGATGTTATCAGTGTTATCAGATGGGTCATCTTCATTTAGATTTATATTTTTCATGAATTTTCGTCAAACAATCGACAAGTCGAGTTAAATAATTAATTATTGCTCTTTCTCATATTTCTAGAGATTTCTACGTTTTTTTTCCGATAACCTTAGTATACAACCAAAAAAAGAGACGAATTTTTATGCGAACAAATCAAAATTTACATCATTGATATTATTATAAGGGCTGCATAACTGGTTAAAAATAACAATTTAAGATAAGATAATAGCATAAAGCAATCCATATTTATTCGTGGTCGTTTTCGACTTCTACCAGTTTCAAAGGAAAAAAGCGAATTTTCAAAGATCAGATAATTCAAATAATAATTTCAAGCTATCTATTCTAATTTTCCAAAATGATTCCTTGCAAAATTTACCTGATTAGCTAAGCCAGCGGATCGATCAAGGAAAATTGGTGCGTGTTCATGGAGCGACAAACTTGCGTCCCTCATGCTAAATTCTGAGAATAGAGAAAGTATTTTAAAAAATCATGGAAAAGACTTTGCAAAGAAGAAGGGATCGTTAATACTGAATCAGCATTTTGCCTTATCAACAATTATCATCAAAAGGATTGATAAAGAAGATGTTGGTATGGCAGTTTTGTTTAAAGTTGTGGAATTTTAGTGGGATACCAAAGAGATTCAGCAAGATGAATTAAAATATTACAATATGATCCACATCACTGTAAAGAAGTTGTTGGCTAAAGCTCAATGCAGTACAAAATACAGTAAAAAAATTTTGCGAGGAGCTCTCAAAAGAATGGAGTCAGATCGATCCCAAAAATAGCTACTGCGAAAACCGATTCACCGTCGAAACAATGGTGCAGGCTATGTAGTCTTCATTAACCGCTTTTTCTTCTTCTTCTTCTAACAGCTCTTACCATTACTGGTTAGACTGGCTACAAGAGTAAGACATTTCCAAGCTGCTCGGTCCAATATCATCGCTATAATAATAGAAGAAGGCTTTGATCGATCGAAAGCTTAATCAATAACTACACTTTCTGATTGATTCATTATCTAGCTGATCAATTTTCATCAATTTTCTCTGGCTTATCAATTTTCGTCATTAAAAAGCAGTTAAATATCTGTAATTCAATAAAATTTAATGGTATCACTTTAGATGATCCAGAAATTCATCGGTGCTAGCAGGAAATTCATCTTAGAAATAACTTGCAAGCAATGATGATATTCCCAAAAAAAACCTGAAATTTCAATTTAAAGGCGTGGAAATATAAAAGTATCTCTCACTTCGCATGATACTTAGCATAAATCTAAGACAATGAATTTTTTCTTAAGAAATTCACAAATAAGCGAATGTTAATAATAAAAATTTGAGAAAATAATGAGCACTGAAATATCAAACTAAATTGCCAAATAAATTCCATAATTCCATAATAAACTTTTAAATAACTCGCAAAATTAATAAGAATAGTATATTATTATAAGATCAATATGCACTAAATTCTTCTTCAAACATTTTTCATCATTACTGGTTAGGCTAGCTAGCTGCACAATGATAAAGGCCATCGTTGACAATAATAGAAACCATTCCTTTTTTCATCGTCTAAGGCTAAGGTCTTGATTCGCCCATCATACTTCTGACGCTACCACCATAAGGTTTAGCAAATAACGAAATATGTGTCGACGAATGCTGATAAAATGCCTTTATGATCTTTTCTGGAAGGCCATTCTATTTTATGTCTTTACATTCTATCTTTTCAAAGCGCCATTCTATTAAATGAATCGAAGGCAGCTTCAAAGACAATGAAATACGGGTGGATTGAAATGTGGGTTTCATGAGCGATACATGAGCTATCTTCCAATCATCCAACAACCTTTTAACGAAAATATAGGGAAGCACAACTACTCGGTTTAAATCGAGTTAGATTAGAGCGCATCCCGCTGGGCCGTATTGCCATATGCCTTTTGAATACATGAGAAACAAAGCTTTCGCTGAAACTTAGCAGGCTTATTCCTGGGTAATATGTCCCCTCACCTTTCTCCATTCTCAGAACCAACTCTCTCCAATAGCTGTTTCAGCTGTGCTGCTGTTGTTACAATTCTTCGTAGCATCGAATAGTCAGGATCTCCTAATATTCGTGCTTTGGCAGTCAGTCTATTGGACAGTTCCTTGCGATACCTAACTAGCGCACTTCCTACTAATGTGCCCTAGCATGGAAGTGGCTGATTTTCTGAGATATTCCTTTGTTTGGGATCTGCATTCACCAGCAGATCCAGTGATGTCTCTGTGCTTTCACTTATTTAAGATTGCGGAAAGATCTTGGAGCTTGCTGTTTCTTGCGAATTATTAAAGTTATGTGGATCTTGGGATCATATGTGATTAGATTTTTTTCGTTCATCATTAAATGTATTTAATGTTTAGAGTTTGAAATATAAATTTTAATTTTGTTTTAAACTGCTCAATCTTTATATTTTGTAAATTGACCATCCCAATAGCATTTTTTTCCCAGAGAAATTGGTAGCAATCGTACTATTATTTATTTTACCATATAAAATGAAACAATTCAAAAAATGGAATACAAAGTGGAATTTTTTGAAAGATTTCGTATTTTCAATTATAATGCTATTCGTATATTCCTAAGGTAATATTAATATGTATATGTTTTGCTTTCCTGATTCAATTCGTCAATGCTTCCTAAAGAAAAACAATAAATATTTATCAATAATATTAATATCATTATCAATATGTATCAATTAATAATATTATCAATATGTCAATATTTATCAAAAATTTGCATAATTTGCTTGAATTGGCCTACGAATATTTTCATGGTAGAAACGAACTAATATCAAATTCTCGTAAGGGGACACCATTTTTATTGAAAACTACGTTGAAAATGCTTATTCGCTCATCAAAATTAAATAGAAAATGGTTTTTACTTATAATTTCAATCAAAGATTGGTCAATTTGCTTGTTGGCTTATAAATCCAACATATCAAAATTCATAAAAAAATATACGCTTTATCGATAATTTAGGTATTTATAATTTTGATTTATAATTTTGATGTTCATGACAACAAAAATTGATTAGACGTTTTTAAGGCCCACAACTCATCTAATATCATTACTGGACTTTCTCTAATTCTTTATGCTCAACCACTTTCTTCATTCATTATTACAGATGTTTTATATTTTAAGATAAAATTCTTTAAAACTTATTTTTAAAAGGTAGAAATGCGCATTACAGGCTAACTGGCCTACGTAACCAATGTAAAATCCAAAATATTAGATAAGTGTAAATGTTGAAATGTTAAATGATAATCTGATAACGCCGTTTTAGTATAGAATTTATCTGCCATTTCTGCATGAAATCTTTATGATTGCATGAAATCTATAAGTTTACTAAAATGTTGTCAGACTGCTATTAGTAAAATTTGGTATCACTAGTAATCTACACATTTGGATTGCAAATTGGTCAATATCGAACCAACATATTAATATCTCCATAAGGAGTTCCTCGAATGCTAAAGCTGGTGCATTAGCCTTTTGTGGTTCTTGAAATATGTTAATGACTTCTTGAGGTATATTAATTATAATGACTTCGTATACTAATCTTAAATTCCAGTGTATAAGTTTACATTGGCATATTTAAATTTTCAGATGAAAGTTGTGATTGTCAACGCTTATTATAGAATGACTTGAGCAAGCACAGTGACTGAATGGTCTCGTGATAGAATCCTAAAGATTACTGAGCGATCCTAAAGGTTAAATGTTTCAATTTCCCTTCGTCGCCCATTTATACATTAAACTATCAAATTTTATAATAATTACTGATGAAATTTTAAATTTTGGCCTCATACAAAAATGATCGAAAAAACTTATAATTATATTATTAATAAAAATAAGGAATTATGTACCACACCTGCCACGCAATATACTTTTATTTTTTTCACCCAACTAGGTGTCATTTTTTATCAATTTTACCGCGAAATATTCGACAAAACATGTGGAACGCGATGGCTCACAAACTTGGGTAATTAAACCGTTCATTTAAATAATACATATAAAAATATATAACTGTAATTAAAATGTAATTATTAACAGAAATTCGCTTATTTCTGACGCGGTGGAGCCAAGTAGAGGTGCGATTGAAGTGAAGCGCTTCGCGTTGCAACGACGCTCTTCGACATCCTTCCTCAGTGCCAGCCCTTTCTCTTCCTGCCCTCGTCCTGCCCTCTCTATCCTCTCATTCCTTTATCCTCCTCTCATTCCTATTTCCCAAACGAAGAATAAATTATCCAAAAATAAGCTTATCATATAACACTAATTATCAACACTAGTTCGATCAAATGGATTAAATCTATTAATTATATTTGTGAAATTTCGTTTTATTCTCATCTTCGACTGTCATATTATCAAATCTGGTTGTTGGTTTGATTTCTTCCTTTATTCTCTTTGTATATCTTTGTCCTCCACATTAAACTTCATAGGAATGAATTTACTCAAGTTTGCACGATCGAATGGCACGAAATATATTGCTGCATCATTTTTTTAATGCTTTCCTAAATATATAAATATATATATTTCATAAAAAATAATAAAACTAAATTCAACAAAATTTATTCGATGAGGAAAAAGTTAAACTGTCATAGACTTCATATATATATTTTTTTAAGAATCCTCATCATTAATGGTTAAACTCAATCCGCTGGCTTGTCCCACTCAGCAGACATACCAGAGAATCTCGTGGCGATAAAAGCACAGGTGAATCCCTAGCATCACTCAGATTTTTGGACAGGTTTACTGCGAAGAATATAACCTTAGCATCGGCGCTCTGAACTGTGCAATAAACTGAGCCATTCATGTGGGAGGAAAAATGATACTTTAAAGAAACCTATTATACCTGTATCATTCAAACTTTATGCATCCATCTTCTTTATCAGTTTAAACTTGTTCATTTGTGGCGATTTATATATTATTAAGTCCATTTGTTCTGCCATTCTTCACGCAGTCATTTTGAAAAACATAGCTTCCTAAAGCAATTTTAGACTAAAAGAAGGAAATTAATATTTTTAAGAAGAATTACTCTCAACTGGTCATGCGATAAGTATAAAATCTGAGCATAAATTGGTCCCAAAGTGAACCAGTAAAAAAATTTTCTTGGCAAAAAGTCGCTAAGGGATAGTCATTTCATTCCATCAGTCAATTAAATTCGACTTTTAATTGCAGATTCATTCTCATCAAGAAAAAGAGAAAGGAATGATGCCTCTTATAATTTAGTCGAAACAACGCATGGCATCCAAACTACATTTTAATTGTTTTTTATAATTTTACGAACCTTCTTTCAATGTACTATTCATGTTGTTGTTAATAATTTTAAGATTGTTTTTAAGAATTTTCCCTATTCACTGGTTTTTCTTCTATAAATTTTTTTATTAATAATGTGATATTTTATTATGAAAAGAAATAAGAAGGCAAGCTAATTAACTTTAAAAATTAATTCATTTTCGCTTAAACTTTTATAATGTAAATTATCGTTTTTATTAAATTATTATTATTAAATTTGCAAGACATTTAAAAGTTTTACGTGAAACTTGTTAAGCAATTTTAAATTTGATATTTTAGTTTGATATTTCATGAAAATTTCCGTAACAATTCACATTTCCTCAACAATTTCGTTCTCCATATTTGTTTATTTTGAACTTTCTAAAAGATTTTAATGCTAAAATTTTGCTTTTAGCGTTCTGCGAAGATTTATTTGGAGACCGAGAAAAATAGAGAGGTTACTTAGAA
>UYYG01001270.1:20099-34897 GCA_900625125.1 Dracunculus medinensis
AAATTATCGTTTTTATTAAATTATTATTATTAAATTTGCAAGACATTTAAAAGTTTTACGTGAAACTTGTTAAGCAATTTTAAATTTGATATTTTAGTTTGATATTTCATGAACAATTCCGTAACAATTCACATTTCCTCAACAATTTCGTTCTCCATATTTGTTTATTTTGAACTTTCTAAAAGATTTTAATGCTAAAATTTTGGTTTTAGCGTTCTGCGAAGATTTATTTGGAGACCGAGAAAAATAGAGAGGTTACTTAGAAGGAAAATATCCTATTTGCTTAAATAGCAATATCGTTTGACCACTCAGTAGTCAAGTATAAAGAAATATTTATCAGTTTTATTTGAAGGTATGTTAAGGTTGCTAGCAAAATATATTCGCAAGTAATTAGGAATAAATCATTCGACGATAACTGTTTAAGCTTATAGCCTAAAACCTATTCCCTCAATACTTTTTATGATTTTTACAAATTCCCAACGAAATTCATTGACTAAAAAGTGTTCAGAATCTTAAGCGGTTAGATGTGATATTCCAAGCTGAATTTAAAAATAATTGCATGAATATTGAATTGATTACCATCAAATATTTTTACTTACGAAAGTCATTGTGTGTATTTCAGAAATCGCGCATTGAACATGAATAGTATCAATAAATATACCAATAGATTATGGTTTTTCCAAGTTTAAAGTCTGTCGGATGATTTAAATGGGAATATAATGGGGATTGAATGACCAACCCTAATTTAGATTATATTTCATTTTTCCAATTTATTCACTTTTACTGATTTTTCTAATTTTTTAATAGTGATAAAAATGAATAAAGTTCCTTATATTTCTTTAGAAAATTTTCCATCGTTTTTTCCGCTTTTTTTTTATAGAGTTTGGAAGTGATTTATATAAAATGCTTACAATTTAAATTGTTCGTACATTTATTGGAAAAGTGTATTCATTATCATTTCATTAAGCACTCATAAATCAAAGACAAAAATCTGAAGTTCGATATGGATGAGTGGTAATTAATCCAATCCAATGGCCCAGGAAATGTTGCCAATCGTATGGAACTGCTTGGAGGGAACCTAGTTTTATACTAAGTATGGCATATCAGGACTGTGATTGGATTGAATTTATTTGGTTCTAACTTAAGGTGAACGAAAAATTCATGCGCTGATTTGATAAAGAAAGAATGAAACCTAAGGGGAGACAATACGAAAACCAAGATAATGATAATAATATAATTATAATTCAAGAAAATATTAAAATCGCTAAAATGGTTGTAAAGTTATTGCTTCTACTGTTTATATATATTGTGAATAAAAAAAGAATAATAATATTTGGAAGCCGTGGAATGATATTCGCCTGCCACGCATTAATATTTTAGAACAACCTTCCGGCTGCTTCATCAGGACAATAGAATATACACTGATCACTGTACGTGTTGATGCACATGTTGATAATGAAAATTTTATTCGCCATCTTGAACTTAGGTGATTAAACCTCAATAATATACTGGTAAGAAAAAATATACAAATTAACCCTTAGGCTGA
The DNA here is from genome assembly GCA_900625125.1 of Dracunculus medinensis. NCBI lineage: Eukaryota > Metazoa > Nematoda > Chromadorea > Rhabditida > Dracunculidae > Dracunculus > Dracunculus medinensis. Next base: position 21,646 of record UYYG01001270.1, read on the forward strand.
AATGGTAAAATGATAACTATATCAGAGCAAATAAGAAATGATTAAATAAAGGATATCAAAAAACAAAATTTTAAAAGAAGAAATTCTGGGATTCAGCTGCTTGGGTCCCTTGATGGTTCCACAATACGAAGAGGATAAGAATAAGAACAATTTTCTTGAGAAAAATTTACAACTGCAAATTGACTTTAATCTTTTATCGACATATGAAATGAAACGAGCAAACGATCGATTAAGTTAATAATATTTTCTTTTGGCCAGTCTGGATCACCAGTTTAAGATAATAATTTTAGAAAAAACATCACATTTTGCGACAGTGAATTCAAATATGCTGTAGTAATTCCATTCTACTGGATAAATCATATAACAATTGTGCTAACAATAAGGTTGAAAAAATTGTTTTTGTTTTATATTTATTGTTTTTATGTTTTATATTTTGAAATATGCATGCAATGCAAATTCAATTATGCATCTGTAATGAAAAGCTATATATGCGATCAAATCTCATTTTTTAATTAAGCCACAAATTTAATAAATTCACCCGAATCCAGAGAGTTTAGGAAATATTGCTATACTCTATCAATTAGTTTCTGCAATTTATATATATACATATATATATTTCCCATCTCCTGTGGATGATCGCGGTTATCCTCAATCTCGTGTGTATCAGAGGCCTGGTAGACTAAAGCTTCTTAAGCAATAGTGTGCTGTTCTGGATAGAGATCTCTAATGTTGCTCCTGGAGTCTGCGGAAGTCACTTTTCCAAAATAGAGACCACAGTTCCAAGTGCTCCAATTATCACGGAAAACACATTAACCTCTACTTGCCATGTCTTCTTTAGTTCAGATCCTAGTATCCCTCTAACTTTTTATTTTCTTCCTAATTTCCTCTTAACATCGCCATCACTTATTATTATCATTATATCACCAGTGTTAGTTCCTGATTTTTGTATATATACAAGATATATGTATATATATATATATATATATATACAAGAATTCGTCTTAATAGTGATTTCTTGACGTTTTCATGATGTTTTCTCTAACGGGAATGCATTTCCAGCTAAGTGGGCTGCAATTCAGCCGTTCGGAAATTTCGCATAAGAGTGGATTTAAGATATTAGAAATCTAGCACCTTCTCAACTGGTAATGAATTGATAGAAATTGGAAACACTTATCTTATCCGCTTCTTTGCACATTACAGTGAACATAAGAAAATAGATTTATTTTGGACTGATATTTTGCACTGATTTGCACACTTCTTGAGTGCGAGCAAGCGATATCTATTATCCATTTTATTACCAAGTTGTATATTGTAGGGGCAGCATTGACGACTTTTCTAAAAGAAAGTTTTCCATATATAGATTTATGCCGATATAGGCTGGGCTGGCGAAATCCCTTTATGATCTTCCATTCTATAAACCCCCTAAAACACCACCGTATCAGTTGAGTCGAAAATTGCGGCTAAAGTCGACGAAACAGATGGGTTGCCAATATCAAATCCAAACACCTTTCTTAACGTGAATATCTTCAGCACATCTCAATCCACTTTGGTTAGGGTGCATTCTGCTGTTAAATCCATTGAGTGGAAGAATTTAAATAAAAATTTTAACAATTAGTTGAAATTTTTTTCGTTTTTTTTTTCGAAAATGATTAGAAAAATTCGTAATATTATTGCATCAGAACTTCCAAATATTGAAAATCCTTCCAAATCTTAAATAACAAATTCATTAGCTGCTATGTTGTAACTATTAAAACGCGTATAATTGGTTAATGGCTTAGGTTATCATTTTAAAAGGCATGAATTCACATGAAAAGGCATAGCTTTTCACCCGAGAAAACTGAACCGATATTTAAAATCCGAATGGTACGAATTATCCTCCTATTCGTTGCGACTTATAAACATCTCTTTCAGAGAACGAGAATTTCAGAGAACGAAATCTTGTTGAATAAAATTAGGCCGTTATCTTTCACAAATTTATTGAAATAATTTTGTATTTTTCAATACTTTAAAATTTTCAAACATTAAAATATTTATAAAAATTTAGGGAACATTTGAAATCTTAAAAGTTTTGTAATTAACATAAACAGCTTTAGGGAAGATAAGGCAAACAATTTTACATTTCATTATTATTGAACGAAAACCAATCTAGCAAAAATCAAAGACCTTGAAGCTCAGCGCGGACATGTATTAATTTCCTTAAAAAATAAATATTAGATTTATTTACTATGGTTCTTAATATTTTAATGTTCTTTCTTTCAGTACCATAAGTTCCATAAGTTTCCATAAGTTTTGATTTTTAAAAAAGTATAGCTAATTAAATAAGGCCAAAGCTTTTATCAGTTTGCTCGCTTTTTTTGGACGACTTTTGAACAGAACGGCCTAATTTATCTATCTCACAAAATTTCACAAAATTTCGTCCACTAAATCTTGGCCTATTAACAAGTAGAAAGATTTTCTTGGTGAGAAGCCGATATTGGAGCACTCCATCAGCTAAACAGATTCCATTTTTAATGGCAGATCCATTTTTATGGAACGAAAGGAATTTACATATACATTTATAAATTTAGTCGAAAAATAGGCTCCAAACCATATCCCAATTGTGTTTAAACCATTTTTGCCAAATTCTTCAAGTTATCATTAGACATTTACTCATCATAATTCTTGCGATGGTTCTTCCTTCATCGCATTATTCGTACTATTCTTTTTAAGAATTTCTCCTCTTCACTAAGTTTTTAAATAAATATGAATTTTTTTAAAATTAAAAACATGATATTTAATTAAGTACAATTATTTCAGCAAATATTAATGGCTATTAACAATCGAATAAATAAATAAATCAGTTTCCTACTAATTAACTTATTGCTCAATAATTATATAGTAATATTTATTAGTGATTTTTTTATTAATTTAACGAATTATTTAAAAGTTTGCTTTGTATGGAATTTTTAGTTTAATATTTCATAACCAATTCATTATCTATTTTTTTCTTAAACTTTCATTGACAACTTGAAGAATTTGCCAAAAAAGGTTTGAACACAATTGGGATATGCTTTGAGCCTATTTTTTGATACTTTTTGTCTACTTCTAACGTTCAAAAAATTCATTGCATTAGATTTATGCATATCATCCTGCGAAGTGAGAAAATAGAGAGGCTGGTCGCCATTTAGAAAAGAATTATCCTAATTGCCTTAAAGGATTAGTAATATTATTTGTCAACCCAGCAATTATATGAAGGAATGCCATTTAATTACACTTGAATTGCTGTTATTGAACTGCTGTTTTAAGGTTCCATTGAGGTTCTCATCGAAAATTGAAGTATTCACTAATCGGGAAATGAATCTGTCGGCAATAACTGATAATTTTGTTTTGGGCCATTTATGTTTGTATTCAGGTTGGAGCTATAATATTTGGTTTTTTTTTTGAAATTTGCGTGCATTCGATGAATTTCTCGATCAGATAAAATAAGATTACTGATTGCAGATTTAATTATAGATAAATACTCGTAAATACTGCTTTTTGCAGTCGAAAATTAACAAGGTCATCAGCCAGAGAATGAATCAGACAGAAAGTGCATTGGAAGATTACATAGCCTGGAGTAGCCTCTCGACGGTGAATCGATTTTTACAATTTTACATAGTTACTTTTGCAGTCGACCCGCTTCCACTTTGTTGAAAACTGCTCGCGGGAATTTTTATCTCCTTCAATAAGGCATTCAACGCTATCAAAGCTCTTTTATGCTCCATTGGCCTTTAGCCAGCATTCGTTAGGATGCCATGAACATATTGTTAAATCTTGAATATTTTAAGCTGATAAAAATTGCCTTATCAACCTCGTCTTAATTGATGCTTCTGACCATAATTTTTGATAAGACAAACCGCGCTGATTCGAATACATTTCAATATCAACGATCCCATGATAGCTTTTTGCCTTTGCCTTTTTGCTATAAAAGATTTCAAAGAGCTTACTTTTTTCTTTTTCGCGAAGATTTTTACACGTTTTTCAAAATAACTTTCACAGTTCTGCAATAAAAATTTAGCACACGGGACGTAGAATCGTTTTTCCTTGAGCACGCACCATTTTTTCTTTTCTTGCTCCACTGGCTTATCGAACCAGGCAAGATATGCACAGCCAGTTACTTTGCCGTATGGGTGCAGAATAGATGGGTTGCAAGTATTACGTGAGCTTTGAAAGATTGGTTTACTTTGAATTGGAACAAAACTCCAGCATTTTTGAAGTGAAAATAATGACCCATTCCCTTTCTGCCAATAAAATAGAGAGACTACGAGGATTTTCCTTCTTTTCACATAAAATTTTGCTCAAACAATTCTTCGATTTAAGTGACTGAAGAAAAATTTCAGTGTTGCATTTTTGGACTTATAACAAATGGTGCTTTAATATTTGCAACATGGAAGTCGAAAACAATCGCGAATCCATACGGAATGCTTTGTGCGATTATTGGTGTCTTAAATTGTTGTTTTTTGGTCTTTTATACGGTCTTCATAATTATATCGACTATGTAAGTTTTATTCGCTTAAAATTATTGCCTCATTTCTTGTCGCTCATTTTAAAAACATAATTTACCTTATGCGGCCGAGAAACCATTTAGCAACAAAAAGCAGAATTAAAAGAGCGAAGAAAATCCTTAGTTAGTATACTTTCTCTCGCACATCAAATAGCGTTTTTAGTAAATTTTTAGTGCAAATGAAAAACCAAGATTTTTATTATATTTTGCAAATTCTTTAAAAGCTTAAACGTAGTTTTCTTTAAAAATTCATACTGCACTCAGCTCAACGAAAAAATTGTTAGATTTAGTAATGTTTCGACCTTTAATCAGCTTATCTAATCTAATCTTTAATTTATAATCCGACCAATAGGCTTATAGGCGTTTTTAAAAAGTTATTAGCATAAATCGTATTTTTTCTTTCTCTAAATTCCCAGACTCCAATTTTTGATTAGGCTTGTTCGACTGGTTTGCCAGGCCAGACAAATTCTGCACGAAAATCCGCGATAGTAATATAGTCCAATTTTTATAAAGAGGTTCGTTCTTTCAGCGGGTAAAAATGTTTCTCACAGCATTGGTAAATTCCATTCCATTTAAACTATTCTTTTTATAGTTATTATAGTTATTATAATATGAAAAAAAAAGAGTATTGCAAAATTTATGCCTTAGGTTTCATTTCAAAGTTTTATTTCAAACAAATTTTTTTATGATTTCAAAAATGGCAAAAAAGGTGTGTATGGCTGCATGAGTTTCAAAAATCAGAAATTTCACATTTGCGCACAAAGTTCCTCAGTAGCTAATGGTAAATAAATTACAGATATAACGGTTTAATTGATGCAGAAATTAATCAAATTATTAACTGCATTTATTACTCCATTCTTCTTCTACATCTTCTTGTAAGCATTAACCGACTCTGTTCTGTATCTATGCCACTAAAATATATGGACATATTTGGTGGAAAAAAGTCATTCATTATGGTACTCATAATCATAGCGGTCAGCACTGGGTTTTGGTATGGTGCATCCTTTTGTAAGTGGTTTCATCCAAATTTGCAAGCATTTACAGGCATCCTTCATGCTCATTCACCACTAAAATGTTTGTAGCAGCAATAGTAATTATATACATATGATTTTTTCATTAAATTTTGGCATTTTTCGAATTTCTGCATGACAATTTGAAAAAATTATATTGAAATGAATAAATATTATGGAATTTTCAGATGCAAAATGCACGTATTTCTTCGATAAATCTACGTATTCGTGGTTTACGAGTGAAGAATGCACGAAACTTTTTTCTTTATTTCATTTCTATTTTCAATTGTCCGTTTTTATCACTATTGCTTTCATCGATTTTGTGACGTTTCGTTTACTCCTTCAAAGGAAAAAGGTAAAAAAATAGAAAGGGTAAATGGCTTAGTGGGTTGTTACTCAATTTGGAGCAGCTGGGGTTCGGTTCCTTGCAGGAATAAACCTGTAGAAAAATCATGGTGGTGTGGCGACTCACCTGTACTTCTATCTTTACTCCTTCAAAGACAAAGGTAAAAAATTAGGAAGGGTAAAAGCCAAAACTAAAAAAGGTAAAAGGACAAAGAGAAAAATCTTTGAAAATTTAAATTGCACACCAATCTTAAAATTGCTGCATGACTTGTTCATTTACCAGCAAAAAGTATTCGTTAAATATGGGTGTTGTTAGTTTTTAGGTTTTTATTACTGCAGAAATTTGTCCTAAATAAAAGTTTTGATTCAAAATTATTTTCAGAAAAATAAGCAATTAAAAAATTTCCACTCGTCACGATCAGATACAAATTTCTTTTTTCAAGTGAGTTTGCTAAATTTTACATAAAAAATAAAATTTTACAAAAAAAAATTACAGAATTTTTTGACGAAAAAACGATCGAAAAAATGTGATGTTATTTGCCTTTTTTCATTTTTACTGCTAATTTAACTTTTCGGAAAAGCAAAAAAAATATTTTTGATAATATTTTGTAGAGTTTAAGAGAATTTAAGAGTCATTAAATTCAGTAGATATTCGTTTAAATTATTGCTTCAAATATAATTTCAGATATGCGTCAGCTCGTTCATTCATATCGTTCTTTTCCTAATCTATTTCTCTATTCAATCAATTTATATAAGCAAATGGGTAGCGTTTGCTGTATTCAAAATTATGTGGATGTTAAGTCACTCAATGGACGGGTAAATTTTTTGTTTTTGAAATACTGTGGACAAAGAATGGACAATTATGGTTGTCTTTTTTTTGCATCTTTTAATATTTCAGAAAATTGAGCTCATTTTTAAATGTTTTTTTTTCCAAGTAATTGATCCATCCGCATTATTGTTCATTATTGTTCAAGAATGGAAAAAAAATTGTGCAGTGGTTTCAATATTCAAGAGGATATCTACATTTCGCTTAATATCTTTCTTAACACTTCTTATCACTTCCAGCTTAACTGATTGTATTGCATTGCAGCGGAATGCTTCACTAAATAGCTAGTTGCAATAAAACGTGAATAAATCCTCAGCAACGCTCAGAATTTTTAATGAAATCTCATTAAGGTGTTCCTTCACTTTTGCTATTAAATTTTCTTCCAGAATAATAATCGGGATTGCGCAATGGAATATATTGTTACGTGCAAAGAGAACAGCTGTAGCAAATGTTCAGCCAATGCAAATGCAGAAAAAACTTCAAGCATGACAAAACAAAGAATATTGTAATATTTTTAAATTTAATTAGTCATTTTTAGCTAATAATTTAGAAATGATGACCAAAATAAATGATATATACCGCAGTGATTCAAAAATTTTTATTGCGAGCCTATTAAAGAAATTAGAGAGAAATTAAAATTCAGGGAAAAAGAATACTGCTTTATCACCCTGCTCGGTCCATTTTTTAAATAATTAAATAATTTTATATTTAATATAATTTCATTTCATTTTCATTTCATTTTTATTGTTACTACTGAGCGTCATTTAGCGAATAATATGGTTTAAACCGAAATTTTATGAATTCTATAATTAAAAAATTCTATAAGTTTTGATCAAAATTTAATATTGCTAAGTCTAAGTAAATTTATAAGTCTAATTATATAATTAAATATAAATTATATGAATTTATATAGTGATAAGTGATAAAAATATAAAATGAGTAAAAGTGGTAATCAAATGTAAATATTAAAGGCTGCTACAATGGTTGATATGTCGATTATTTGCCGATTCAATCGAATTTAGTTGTATTTATGAATTTATGCGTGAATTAGTGAATTTGTACGAATTTTAGGATTTTTTAATGCCTTTTTCGAAAGTGTTACGGAAATTCGTGCCATTTTCTGGTTTTTGACTGTAATTATAACTGCGATTACAGAAGAAGAAAATGAAACCGCGCCTGAAACTTGAAATGTCACAAATCATTTGAATAAGCTTCAGTAAGCTTCATTTGTAATTTTATGCGGCCAAAGTTATATTTGCTACTGAAGATCACCAAAAACTCAGTTGTTCACCTGATTTGCCAAAGAAGTTAAGGAAAAGCGTCGAAAGAAAAGGCACCTTCAATAAATTTCGAGAATACATCGAAAGCAAATAGAAAGAAAAAGCTAACTTAAACGAAAAAAAGTGGAATAATAATTATTAAAGGAAAGAGAGAAAAGCAATATGCTTTAAAAATAGGCTTGAAGAATTCCATATCGCCTTTTGAAATAGGGCTAATGAAGTTAGCAGTATGTTCTTAGGAATTGTTCTTATTTTTTTTTTTTTTTTTTCCGTGCGTATAAAGGAACTGTAGGAACGTGATTCGAGCTTAGATAGGCTCAAACCATTTAAGCCATAGCTACTTTAGCCTATTTTTTATAGTGAAATTGAAAGTAAAATCGTAATTTTGATTGCAATTAAGCTCGATGAGAAATTCAAGGAATCGATTGGCATTAGAAATAGAAAACTTTGCTAAAAGCTTCATTGCTTTTTATGCTTTGCAAAATCTTAATATTTTATTTTTTAGACAAATAAATACCATCAAAAAATAGATTTCCTATTTCGATATGATTTTTATAGAGAATTGCATACGGAATAGCATTTTATCTGGATTGATTTGATTTAGCTTTACCAAAAATGTTTTTGCCAGAAGAGAAGCGATAAATCTACTCAGAAAAGGGAACTGTTCAAAGAATTGGTCAAGTATGATTCGAAACCTACGGTTAAGATTTTAGATGAATCAAGATACTTGAGAAATTGTGATTCTATAGTTTATTGCATCGATATTTTGCGGATTTAAGATAAAAGATAAGGCAGCCAATTAATAAAAATATTTATCAATTTTATTAAAGTCAAAATAATCTGAAAATATTCAATAAATCTCATTAAAACGAGAAATATTTTCGACGAAAAAAAGGCAAAAAATTTCCGAGATAAGAGTGTTTTTAACATGGCTACTACTATTTTTTCATTCCATCACGCATTTATTTCTTCTCTTGCGCAATCCATTTTTACATTCGCAAATGCGATAGCAGTTTAGTCCCCAATTTTCTGATGGCGGACAAATATGCTTAACTGTCACCATGCCATTTGGACAACTAATTTGCGATACTATAGTTATATTTGGATTCTTTCTCATCAGTTGAACTTGCTTGAGGAGTCGTTCGAGTTCTAATGATTTATGAATCTAAATAATATAACGAAATGCAAAATTCCAAAATTCGGTGGATTTGGTTCATCTTGTACCAAAAAAAAAGCTCACCATGTATAATGGATCATTTCGATTTGTGCAACTATCTGCAATTAAGTGTATATCCGTTTTTGCAAATACATTTCATGCAGGAATCGTTGAAAGGATCATAACAAGAAAGTAATAATCTTGCATTTGAACCACATAACCAAGCTTCTACACATCTTTTGACAAGGAAAAGAACAATCTGAAATTATTTGATTCCACAGAATTTGAATATAATTTGAATATTTGAATTGTCAGATATTTTTAAAAAGATTATTAAAATTATTAAGAATAATTAATTAATTAAGAAAAATTAAGAAAAAAGCATTGCTATTTTTTATATTTTTTCTGAAAAAATTAAAAAATACAAAACATACAATATGATAAGTGAACATTAGAAATTAGAACTTGTTCAACGATCGAGAACAACTTGAAGATGACAATAAATTTTTTGAATGAATCCTATTCCATTATATGAGAAGAGATATTGTGAATGAATTAATCCGATTAAATTATTATGGAATGGATCAAACAATATGGTAGAGATTTTTTATAATTCTAATTATGAAATATTTTGCCAAAAAAAATTTCATTTTCAATTATACAAATAAAATAATAAAAAAATTGAAATTATTTTATTTTACATTGCTTACATGAACTAAACAAATGTGTATTATGAGGACTGTAAGCTTTCTGGCCATCTTCACTTATTATTTTTTATTATAATTAATATTTTTATATTACATATTTATTATATTATGTTCACTTAAAATCTTTGCTATATTACGAATAGCCACATTTTCGGTGTTTTATGTAAAAAATGGATCGGTGTGGATTATATATATATATATATATATATATATGCTGATTGATTTAATTCTCTCACATGCAGTAAATCATGCAGTAAGTCAAGTCAACAGTGTAATAGTGTGAAATAAGTAAATCTGGGAATATTTATAAGAAAAAAATCGAATTTCATGACGAGTTTTTAGTTGTTAAATATATAGGTTATATTAAAATTTATAGAGAAATTATTAGAAATTAATTGTATTTTACAAAATTTAATTTTAAATTTTAAATTTTACAAACTATACTATTGGTAAATAGGAAATTTTTTTCACAATGATCAATGCTTAACATTTGCATTAATAATATATAAATTGTGAAAAGAATAGCGCAAAAATTAGCACATCATTACATAAACAATACTGATATGCACATTGGTTCTACGAGATGTTTCATTTCATTGTGAACGCTGAATATGACTGTTTTTTTTCGGTTTGTTGAATTTATTGTTTAGTATTGATTAAAAACTATTAAAATATAATAAAATACAATATATAAATATATATAAAATATAATAAAATATAAATATATCAAAAATGATTCGATTAAATCATATGCAGCGATGAACTTCAGTTTCTTCCATCTCATAAAATTTCTAGGATTTCGTTTCCACAGAATCATTCACTTGAATTATATAGTATCCAAATATAACCATGTTGAAGACGAAATGCCAAGAAAATATAGTGCAATTCTCTAATATTGACTTTAGGCTTACGGTTTAAAGCTTAGAGTTTAGGTTTTGTATGTTTTTGCTTAGGTCTATATCTACTATTTGCATCAACCTTACGAGCAAAATCCACTGTCTCCTTAAACACCATATCACTCCGATAGTGATTTCTTTTCCGCCGAAGTACTGTGATTGTAATTCTTTGAAATATCCGGTAGCTTTTTTGGACTTCTGATGCCTAATTCTTGACTGGTTTCTTTTACAGTATACTGGTTTGGAAGTGGCTAATTTCCAGTGATAAGCATTTAGTTGGGAAGAGTATTCTCAATAATTCGTTTTGAAATGCGTTCGCTTTCGAGATCTTTTAGTTTCATTCAGAATTCAAAGATTTTAGAGGATTTTTCTTACGAGTTGTCAGTTTTATGCGGATCTCGGTACGAACAATAATATGGTCAGATTCGAGAATTATCGATTTTCCTTTTTCAGCGTTGCAATAGGGGCGAATATTTTGCACGGAACACTTCCAGTGACTGGCTAAAATATAATCAATCTGATTGGAACATTGGGTATCTGAGAAGTTTCACGTAATAATATGTTTTCTTCGATATCGAAATCACGTATTATCACGTTTTATCGCTTTTCATTCTTATCGACCACTTTAAAATGACCACTTTAAAACTTCATGACCGTAACAATTATGTTGAACGATTTAATGATAAAATTATGGCAATTCTTGATATGTTACTCGCTTTTTTACCTTTATTTTTGCTCGAAAATTTGATAAAATATCATTTTGAAGTTAATATTCGAAAATTTTTAGACATAAAATGCACATTTATGCCTTTGGCAAATCTAAATATTCGTGACTTACGAGTAAAGAAAAATTGCTCTTTTTTCATTCCATTTCTATTTTTAAAATGTCCGCTTTCACTATTATTGTTTCGCTTTTCATCGATATTGTTGTGTTTCTCCTTGTTTCTCCTTATTCTCAATCTTTCAAATTAGTTTTATTCTACACAAAATTTTTTCAAATCTTAAAAATTTCGAAAATTTGGTGATCTTTTTTAAGAAAAATGAGTAGAAATAATCAAAATAATCAAAACAAATAATCAAAATCTTCTAACGTATCGCGTTCAGTTGTAATTTTTTCCTTTCAAATGAGAATGTGAAATTTTACAAAAAATTAAATTTTGAACAATTTTCTGACGAAAAAAAGTATTCAAAATTTTGTGGATGCTAAGTCACTCAACAGAAGGGTAAATTTTTTTTTGAAATATTGCAAAATGTGGATAATTAAAGTTTTGAAAATTTTTTCATATTTTTCATAATTTTTCTGATGATTCCGAGAATTTACATAATTCAAGGACAGAAAGAAAATTAGGCAATGGTTTCTATATTCAAAAGGATATCTACATTTATCTACATTTCGCTTAATATCTTTCTTAACTCCTTAACTTCTTATCATTTCCAGCTTTATTGCATTGCATTGCAGCGGAATGCTTCACTAAATAGATAGTTATAATAAAACCTGAATAAAACGTCAGTAACGCTCAGTATTTTTAAAGAAATCTCATTAATATTCCTTCACTTTTGCCACTAAACTTATTTCCAGAATAATAATCGGGATTTGCGCAATGGAATATATTACTATGCACAAAAGGAGTAACTGCAACAAATGTTCAGCAAATATAAAGATATAATTGGTTAAAACGGAATTCCTTGTGCAGCCCAGAGGGTCCATCCATAAGGAACCTTTCAGTTCTCAGATTTTTTAGTTTTTTGTAAAATATTTTAGCAATTTCTTAATAATGTTCGCTTTCTAGTTATTAATAATTATTCATCAATATTTTAACATAAAATGAAAGGTAATTATTCATTATTAATTATTATTAATTATTCATTCATTGAATTGAAAACTAAAAAAATTCATTAGCCTAGTACAATGATTTATTCAAGTAGAATGATTTCTAATATTAATAATATTAATAATTAATATTGATAATTAATAATTAATATTAATATTAATAATTAATAATTCTAATATTAAGCTGAAATATATATGTGAATTCTAATGAACTTCAAGGACAAACGCATTAGCCCGATAGCCACAAATATTTTTTGAATAACTGCAAGGTTAAATAGGGAATCAGTTTAATACTTAGAATGGCTGAAGTACTTAATAGGAGACTAAAAGCTGCGTTATGAAGCACTGCAATCCATCGTATCGTCTTGATTAATCAAAATTAAAAAGTTCTCATATTATTTCGATAATAGTGATAGTTAATGTACCGAAGTTGTCAAGAAAAAAAGGTTAAAATTTTCCATTGTCGTTATAGGAGAAACAGCAATAATTATTCATCTAACTCGATCACTTACTGTTTGACAAAAGCGAATGAAGAATGCAAATTTGAAATAAAGCGAAATAAGTTTCAATAGACCAAAACACGATAACAGCTATATTGTTAAATTTCGTATAAAGATAAAAGGAATTATTATATTGTGGTGACAAATTTATCTGAAATGTCGTAAAAGAAGGCATATCA
>UYYG01001268.1:0-19388 GCA_900625125.1 Dracunculus medinensis
TCATGCGCATAGCGAGATACGGACGCCATCTCAAAAATATCTGATCCCTTCATCACAGAATCACTTGGGGGTAACGATATAGGTGGGTCCCCAGTAGCCACTTAAATTTTTGGTATAGTTGCAGGTTTTATTCCTGCCAAAGACAAAAAAAAATTTAAAGAAAATAATAAAATAGACAATGAAATTTTAAAAAAATAAATAAAGGAAAAAGAGAATTGAATTTGATAAATATAAATATATATTTATAACTATATGTATATATAAAATATATATACACATATATATATATATATATATATATAATATATATTATACAGTTGATTTGATTTGTAATTTATTTAATTTAATTGATTTAATTTTAATTTATCTTCTTTTAATCGTTGTTTGGTAAAAAAATTAAAAGTTTATGAAGAAAAAAATCAAAAAAGTGACTCAAAAAAATTAGAAGTTTAAGAATTAACTGAATTGAGAAATGAAAAATAAATTCACAAAAGTAAATCGAGAATATTTTATTTGAAACGACCGCTTAGTAAAAATTTGATTCATCACTGTTTCTTTGTTTCCAGAGACTGGTGCATATCTCGTCAGTTATGGTGGGGGCATCGTATTCCGTCTTATTTCGTTACTGTGGATGATGAAAAAATACCTCCTGGTAATGCAGATGATAATAATTATTGGATAAGTGCCCATACGGAAACAGAAGCTATCGAGAAAGCAGCCAAACGTTTCGGTGTTCCCAGAGAGAAAATTTCCCTTAAATGGGGTAATCTTATTTATTTGCAGACTCGTATTATTTTTAAAATTTCCTATATTCCTAGAAATTTTTTTCAGTAATTAAATTTTGATGCTAAAATTATTTCAGATGAAGATGTTCTTGATACATGGTTTTCTTCCGGAATATGGCCATTTTCAATCTTTGGTTGGCCAGATCAAACGTCGGATTTAAAACAGTTCTTTCCAAGTTCTGTTCTTGAAACAGGACACGATATTTTATTTTTTTGGGTTGCACGCATGGTTTTCTTGTCGCAGGAGCTCACTGGGCAATTACCATTTAAGGAGGTTTATATTATAAATTTGAAATTAAACTAACTGATTAACTTTCAATTGGTTCTTTAGGTTTTTCTTCATGCAGTGATCAGAGATGCACATGGTCGTAAAATGAGCAAGTCACTGGGCAATGTAGTCGATCCTATTGATGTGATTCATGGCATATCACTCGATGATTTGAATAAAAAACTCGAATTTGGGAATCTCGATGAACGGTAGTGATTTTTTGTTCTTCCCTTTATATACTTTCTATTTCCACTTATTTAGCGAGCTTGAAAAAGCAAGAGAGGGTCAGTCTCGCGACTATCCACATGGTATACCAGAATGCGGTACGGATGCTGTTCGTTTTGCATTGATAAGTTACACAAGTCAAAGTAGAGATATAAACCTTGATGTTTTGCGCGTGCAAGGTTATCGCTTCTTTTGTAATAAGATTTGGCAAGCGGTGAGGTTTACGCTAATGCAGCTCGATATCGATTTCAAACCACTGGATCCTTTTCAAGTAATTTCTTCATTAAAAGGATATAATAGAATATTTTTTTAAAATTCAAATTGAATATCTCCTTAATTCATTATTAAAATAGTATGCAACACTCATCGACAAACACAGATAAAATTAATTTTCTTTACTGTTTTTAGTTACTAAAATGTTCATCTTTGCTGGATAAATGGATACTTTCTCGGTTATCTGCTACAATTGAAGCTTGTCAATCGGGATTATCAAGTTATAATTTTCATGTGGCGGCTAATGCACTATATAGATTTTGGTTGTATGATTTTTGTGATATTTTCATTGAAGGATCCAAACCAATTCTGTTGCAAAGTCGGTATCTTTTTTCATTACTTTAAATATATTATATTTAAAATAATAAATATAATATATAAATATAGTCGAAAAATGATTTTTCTTCTAATAGCTATCACCATTACAAGTTAGGATGGCTCCACTGACCACCGGGGTAAGGCATTTCCAGGCTTTTCGATGCCTTCTTAATGCCATCGCTTATAGTATAGAAGCCATTTTTTTTTTCATCATTTAAGTTCATGTATCGCTGATCCACCTATACTTTTAAGATCGTATTAGTCCAGGTCTTGATTGGCTTAGCAGATAACGAAGTGTCAACTTTGTGGTAGGTGACAAAGAACTTGCTCTAACCAGCGAAGGCTATGCTCTGTGATGATATTGTTATTGGAAGTGGTATTTGAACGGCTTTTTTTTTAAAGAGTACTTCCTCAACTGGCAATAAATTAATTGATAAAAATGTATATTTTATCTTGTATATAAGAAGAAAAGGTTTATTTATATTAACCCTGAGTCCGATTCTGGTTGCAGTTTTTGACACATTATTTGCATTTGCATAACTGTCAGCAAAAGGGACAACATATTCAAAATCCGTTCTCTGAAATGATTTGCACACCTCTTGAATGCTGATAAGCAATGTTCATTATCCAGTCTATCGCATAGTTGAATATGTAGAGGAAACGACGCAGCTCTGACGGACACCAGTTTTTGTTTCGAGAAAGTCTCAACCCGTATGCACAGACCTATACCGATATATGTTGATAAAATTTCTTTATGAGTCGAATGATCCCTGGAATATCGTCGCGTTTCATTTCTCTTCAAAGTTTTATGAATTTGAACTGATGATAGCTCTGTAGATGGGAAAAAAATTTTCCTGGAGACGTCTAATAGGTAGGCTGATTCCTTATAATATGTCTTGTCACCTTTCTCGAGAATTGGAAAGAGAATCGCTTTGTTTATGTCATTTGGTATTTTTTTTTCCATGCCAGAGAGTACAATTTGTTGAAGGTGTGTTATGAAGGACGATGGAAAACATTTGAAGAGTTCAGCTCCGGACCATCTTCTTCGGGAATTTTATTAGTCTTAAGTTTATGTATAGCGAAGATTGTTTTTTTTTCTGTTTGCTCGCAATCGCAAACGTATAGGTAGATGAGCGGATCAGCTATGTCTAACACAATAGATGGCATATGTGGTTAAGTTTGCAGTCAAAAAATTCCATCTCACGAGGCGACCCTAAATAACTCTTAACATTTTTATTCCATTTTTCCATTTTTTATTCCTTGAGTTATAACTGCTTTGCTGTAGTGAAGAAGGCTGCATTCCTGTTATCGGCTAATCGAGCCTCTCCATTTCTAACCATTCCCTTAATGACTTCTATCCCACCGAGCCGTCGTTGTAATTCTTTGAAGCATTTGATAGTCGGAGTCTAGTCTTGATCTCTTGATATTCGTGCTTTAGTAAATATTTCATTTATTGTTTCCGATACTAAACTAGCACACTTCTTACTAGTATGTCCTGGCATGGAAGTGGCTGATTTTCGGCCATTCTTTCTCAGACATAACAATCGCCACAGTCTTAATTTTTCGTAGCAAATTTCAAATTGTTTAAGGATTATAAGAATAGGGATTGACATAATGAATCAGGAACGGACATTCAAAAAATTTTTTCGAACATTTTTTTGAAAAATGATTAATAAAAAGAATAGCTAATTTTATAGGCGAATCAGGATCATCATTAGCTGTTCAATTCGTACTTTATGAATGTGTGGATACAGCTCTTCGTTTACTTGCCCCATTCATGCCATTCATTACTGAGGAACTTTGGCAGAGATTTGTGAGAAAGCCATCAAACATGAATGTACCAAGTATTTGCGTTGCTGAATATCCACAAGTGTCTCAAGTTGGATATTTTATTTTTATTTTTTCTTTAATTTTCACTAAGGCCCATAAAAACTTTTTTAAATTGTAATTTGTATTCAGCTAAATTCTGTTATGGTCTATGAACAGTATTTTAAATCAATTTTTATTTGCTGTATTTAATCTGCAACGTTTATTTTCTTTTCTCTAATCATTTTTCTATAATTATTTTTTTGTAATTTGTTCTATTTGTTCTTTTTTCTTTTCTTTTAGTATCCATATAGAAATGAAGAACTTGAACTTCGAATTTTAAAAGCTATGGAAATCGTGAAAACAGTTCGTTCTCTTCGCTCCGATTACGGTTTAACACCGAAAATTAAGACTGATTGTAAGTTCAAAATTTATCTTTGGTTTTTGAATTGGCTTATTCATTCATTTCTTTAAATTTCTTTAAATTGTCTCAGATTATGCTATCGATTTTTTTCAGTGTATATATTTTATGAATTAGATTCGGTGGATATAAGTGATCTTTCTTCTTTTATTGGTACATTGGCATCGTCAAACAAGGTTTTTTAATTGGCAGAATTTTATTAATTTATAATTTATAATCAGGTTTGTCAACCTTTTTTTTTTAAATTCAGGTCATTATTTTGGAAGCAGAAGGTGTATCACAAATACCTAATGGATGTGCACAAGTGACAGTATCAGCTAAATGCAAAATTGCCTTGGCTTTAGAGGTAAGTTTTCAAATAAATTCATAATTTGTAGATTTTTAGGTTTTTCAATAATTTTGAGTTTTGAGATAAATAGAGTTATCAATTATTATTGGTTTGAAATACTTTTATATGAACATACGAAATTATTCACAAGTCCTATTTAATTTTTGATCATTATTTGTCAGGGAATAATTGATATGGGAAAAGAATTGAACAAACTTTATATTAAGCGAAATAAATTGCTTGAACAGTTGCGAAAATTAGAAGAACAAACAACTATGGTTGATTATTTGGATAGAGTGCCACTTAATATTCGAGTTAATAATGCAGAAAAGGTTATTTGCTGGATAGTTTTTTATATAGTATTCTGTTCCTAAAGTTCAAAGATTTTATGAAGTCTTTCGTGGAATTTTTTATTTAGGAATTTATTTTTATTTATATTTTTTATTTATTATTGCCAGGGGATTATTGATTGGCTATTCATTCATATCTCTAAATTTACTTTTCAGGTGGATGCTTATAAATCAGAGATTGCTCATTTGAATGAAGCAATCAATGCGTTGGAAAATTCTAAATGATGATCAGTTGCTATGCTTTATTTAATTTGTGCACTGCAAAGTAATTCTCGATAATTCTTCTAAATTTGCTATTATTTTTATAATTCTGTGGCTTTTCATCGGACAAGGGTTTTAGATTTTAAATCTTTATATATTTTTTTCTTATAATCATTCGTCATTTTTGGTTTTGCTGGTTGCTTTTGGTTGTTTCCTTCGCCAGAGAGTCGTTTAGTATTGGAACTAGTGGATCGCCAGTTCTACTCGAATTCTTCTTCATGGCGAAGTTGCAAAAAATTTTTCCGTTTTTTGTCTTAAGTTTTCTATTCCTGAAATTTTCTGTTGAATTAAACCAAATTTGTTGTCGCATTTGTTGATTTTTAAAGTATTTCTTATAAATTTTTTTAATTTTTAACTCGTCACAATTTGATTTATTCGAAATTATCGAATTATATAATTATATATTTATATTTTCATGAAAGTCTATTCATGAAAGATAAAGATATGAAGTTGGAGGATAGGCTCTTTACTTTTATCAAAGATTAGGTAAATTTTCCAATCAAAAATTCCATTCGCGGATTCAGCTTTTAAAAAGTTTGTGTAAATTGTAAATTGTTCGGCCTACTTGAATTTTTTTCCTCTCTTAAATTTTTCATTTCGTTAGCCATATTTGTTTTCATTTTTTTCATTTTGTTTTGATTAGTTTTTTCATATAGAGCTTTAGCGTGAGTTACCTGATTGATCCTAGTCGTATTCATGGCTGGTTCATTCGAATTTTTCTGTCTAAATACTGTTTTGGTTTTTTGATAAATATTTCCAGGAAACATGGATTGTCAGCTGCTAAAGCGGTATGATAATGTTGTACATAATTTGAATGTTAAAATTTTTAATTTGAAAAAAGAGACAAAAGACAAAAAGAGACAAAAACAACAAATAACCATTGATGTGCTGAATTCTTTAACTGAATTGGAGTATTCTATGAATCAGTTAAAGGTTAGTGGTTTTCTGATTAAATTAGCATTGATATTCTTAATTTCATGAGTGATATCGATCCATAAAAATAAAATTTCTTTTATGTTTTGCAGAAGCGTGTGCCTCATTATAAAAATCTACAGTGGCGTCGTCATACTGATCGAACTCATCCTTTGCGAAATCTTCCTTCTTATTTATCCAAAGAATATTCATTTCCTTGTTGTACCCAGGCTTTTTGTAAATTTTACGAAATTTTAATGTCCTTCCCCTATTTGTGCTCAGAAGCAGTCACTTCAGCGAATTTTAGGTTATTTTAATTGTATTCAAAAGCATATGCTGAACATATCCGTGATTTTACTGTTGGCTTATAATTATTTGGATTTAAAATGGTCGAATTAAAATTTTTTCAGCTCATTGCATTTATGCGAGGCTCCTGGCGCTTTCGTGGTAGCACTTGCCATCTATCTTAAGCTTCATGTATCTGAAGTACATTGGTCTTGGCGTGCAAATAGGTATTTAATTAATTTTTGAAGTTGATTAATTATTCATATTATTGGCACTTCATTATTTCTTTACATATAAGTTCAAGATTTCTGTTATGATTATGATTATTTTTCTGTTATGATTATGATTTTCTGTTATGATTTTTTGTTATGATTATCTTTTTCAATTCTTTTTTTCAGCTTAAATCCTTACTATGAATGGAATGAACCAACTAATATGATTTTGGATGATACATTAATCGCGAAGAGCTATGCAAAATGGCTTTTTGGACCAGATAATAGTGGGAATATATTTAATTGGACGCAGAATTATCTGGATTATATCGTTTGTAAAACTGGCAAGTTTCATCTGATAACTGCCGATGGCAGTTTCAACTGCCAGGTAAATTCAAGCATTTTAATGCTTTTTAAGTTTTCTCTTATTTTAAGTTTTCTCTTATTGATGACAATAAGAGATAGATATTATGGAAAAAAGGAAATAACTAATTCAACTAATTAAGCAGTATTTTATTGAAAAAGGAGATTTCTGTTTAAAATTGCCAATTTTTCTTAAAAAAATACGGAAAAATGTTTCGGATGAATAATTGAAATATGTTTAATTTCAAATTTTTTATTTTTTTGAGGATGACCCTGAAAACCAAGAAAAAAATACTTTACCTTTATTCAAAAAAGCCATTCAAATCGCTTTGGATCTTTTACGACCTAATGGAAGTTTTGTGATTAAAATGTATACAATTTACCGTAAAGAAACTGTTGAAACTATTTTTGATTTGTTTACATCATTCGAGAGATTATATATGTTCAAACCCTCTTCAAGTAAACCTGGAAATCCTGAAGTGAGTCTAATCTTTTATTTTGATCAATGTCTCAAAATCATTTTTTTTCTGAATCTTAGCTTTTTTTAAATTTATAATAGATACCATTTATTGAATTTTCTAAATTTGATATCAATTGAATTGAATTTAATTTCTGAAACCATTTTTCATAATTTTTATGAAAGTGCATATTTGAAAATATGCACTTTCTCACATTTAGATTTTTACGTTGGGATTTATATTTTGAATTGGATCAGTTAAGGTTTATTTGATCTGCGAAAGCTATCTGCCTATGAAGAAAATTTATGATGAAATGGAGATAAATCAATTCTGGACGGTATTTTCCCATTTTTTAATGTTTCTTTTATTCAGTTATAGAATTTGATATTTTCCAACAATATTTACATTTATTTCTGATTTCAGGTCATTTATAACTGTGCTTATTTTTTTTCGAAATATCAACGCGAAATGATTGAATTCAATTTAGATCTTTTTCAAAATGGGCTTACCAATTGGCTTGAGGTTTTTTTTACCTTACTTTATTATAATGTCAGATAAATTTTGGACGAAAAGTGGTTTTCTTTTATGCTTCTTTTTTTTTCCTAAAAGCATTTTTGCTTGGCCTTGCAAGCCATTAGGATGAAACCTTTCGCCAGAGAATGGATTGCAGATTAAAATACAACTGGGTTTACAATATATTTACATTTTACTTTTAATAATTCCTATTCATTCCAATATTAATTCCGATCAAGCTAAATTTATTTTTATTTCATTTGAATAACTGCGAATAAGTTTGATTTATTCTTTGAATTGCTTCAGCAAAGAATTAAACAAAAGAAAAATTTTGTTTGCGAAAATTTTATGAAGAGAATGAAATTGGCTTCGCGATCTTCTTTGATTGAACCGGAGTTTCTAATATGGGGAAAATCATTGTTAGAGTAAGTTTTCGCGAATGTTTTTTTATTTTGTTATTTTTGTTTTTTTAAAATCAAGTTATATTTTAAGAACTCCTTGGAATTTTAAAATTATGCAATCGTTATCAGCATTATCAACAGATATCACTGACATTGATCTCATAAATATAGCTGGCCAAATTGTAAGTTAATTTTTTGGTTCTTTATGCTCTTCTTTTTGGAATCATTTATGAAATTTAGTAAAGTTATGGTCTCATGAAAAGATTTGAGAATATCTAGATCCTTTGAATTTGCTCATGTTTCAAATGTTCATCTGATGTTTCAAACGAATTTGTTCAAAAATAATAAAATCAAGAGAAGGACTTTGGAGACTAAGCAGAATTTTATATAGACAATTTTGGCTGAAATTAAAATTAACTGAAATTTTTGTTTCGGATATTAAACTGAAAAATGCTATAAACTAAAAGTAAGGGAAAGTGGGATTAAATGAAGCAGGGATACTAAAATCAATGAAAATCATTTATTGAAAACTAAGCGAGCAAGGCGACAAAAGCCATATGCTTGCATTAATAACAACAGATAAAATAACAAATAATGAAAATTAATGATAAAAAAAGAAAATATGACAAAAACTAATAAATTAAACAAGAAAAGTTACAAAATAGCACAGTTCGAATTGAATTCGAAGTGAATCTATTACATAATCAAATGGTTAAAATGAAGATTTCAAACTTCAATAATATGAAAATATCAAATAATATCGTAAATTATAGTATCTAACATTTTTTTAAATAATATCGTAAATTAAATAATATCGTAAATAAATAAATAATATCGTAAATTGTATTATCTAACATTTTTTTAAAAATAGCTAAGGATGATGCATAAAATACATCGTTCGGTAATTTATTCCAGTAATTAATAGTGCGAATAAAATTTAGTATTTTGAGGATTTCTTTTTACTATGGTTCTGCAAGGTAGAAGTCAAGATTTTCATCCATTATTTCAGCTAAGATATGCGAGGCTCGTCTAATTATATTACCATTAAGATTAGGAAAATCAAATCCTTTCCAATTTGTAAAGAGCTACACTTTTGAAAAAAAAGCATTATTGATCTTTTCCAGGTTTTTATGGCCATTCGTGATCAACAAATCGGTAGTTTCAATTATAAATTGGAGCGTTGTTGGCAATCTTGTTGCAGCTGGTTAAATTCTTTTAATAACCCTTTGGAATTTATGAAAAATGGTTTCATTTTGGGTAAAACTTCATACAATGGCTTATCGCATTCTTTATTTACAGAGCCGCGAATTTTTGCAGTTTGCAATGCCTTAAAAATGGTTTGTTTTGATGTAAATTCAGTGGTGGAAAGTGAAAGATAGAATTAAAAATTTTCTGCTTATCCAAAGTCGAAATCTGTTGCAGTAATATTTTTGTTCTTTTTAATGTTCTAATTATAATATAAAAAAACCGTAGAACTTAGTGGATTTTCTCGACGTTCGCAGTCAAAGAATTTCCAATACAAGTAAAAGCAATTTTTGTGTTGAAGAATACCGTAACAAAGATGGACAATCTTTTATTAGAATTATGTCGGATCAGATTGATTCAGAAATGGATTGGATTGAAATGTTGCGGAGATTTTGTAAATTTCTGCATAATGGCTTTGTGGTAAACAATTTCTTTACTATTTCGCTGAAAATTTTCAAAGAGTAGTTTTCGTGTCCTTTATTTTTTGTTCTTTTCTTTTTATCTCGTGGAATCTATATAAATAAGCAAAACCATTCAATGTAGAATAGAATTTTTTCTTTCTACTGATATCTACATTCACTTCAAAAATATTGGAGAAACCACAAGGGAAAATATTGTTGTAGCAAAAAATAAGATATATCACAAAAATTATTTTTAGTTAAATTCAGTGCCTCCTAATTTAAAATGATTATTGTAAATTTTTTGTGTTATTCAGATAAAATCGGTCGAAATTTGTTCGCCATCTGGTATCTTTCTCGTTCTTACCCGTTTTTCATTTTCCTTTGTTTCATTTTGTTCTCTTTTCTTCGAAAACGTCGTCCTACGATATGAACCTGATTGCGATCAATTTAAAACACTTTTGCACTGTAGTGAGCCCGTAAGTCTCTGTCTCGGTCAATCCTATTCCTAAAATTTATCTGTTCATCAAATACCATTTTCGAGTATTACTGAAAAATTTTTTTCAGCGCCAAGAAGTCTTAAGTTTGGAAGTTATTGATCAATTTTTGAGCTCATTTTATATGATTATAGAAGGTATGTTACTTTCTTTTTTTAAAAAATTTTACATATGTGGAATGGTTTATTAGAACGAGTTTCTGTAGATTAGAAAACATGAATGAATAAAATAGAAAATAGATAACAGATAGAAGTTTAATTTGTTTATGGTCAGTTTGTTAGTTTACGGCTCAATTATCTTTAAATTTATTGAAAATTTATTTGGAGCAGAAAAAAATTATTTAATTTTGATTTCAGACGATTGTATGGAAATAATGCAATTCGTTCCATTTGATCAGTTGTTATGTGAAAAACTTTATTCTTCAATTTATGATTTCAACCATTCTTTATTACTTCAAGTATTGTTTAAGTTTACTTCAGATCTATGGTAATTCACACCCATTCATCAGTCGTGGGATTTTTACTGGAAATTTTGTCTGTAGTGTTCAATCACTGGTCCAATTTCTGAAAAGAAATAATAAGGATTCATTCTTAACGGATTCTTGTAAAAATGTTTCCTAATCCTATATTATCGCGATTTTATGTCTCAATTTTGAAACTTAAACCTCTCAGCAATATCAAAATATTAAAATATTTTTTTCTTTTATTTGTGGTTGATTCATTACTTCTTTAAAAAAAAATTGTTCTTTTATTTCTTGTCTCTTTTTCTATCCATTGTTATAGCTTCTAATTTGTTTTTTCAGTTGTTTCAATGTTATGTGATCTTTAATTTTATGTAATTTATATATAAATATGTATATGTATATATACATTTATTTATTTATTTATGGCATTTATTTTAGCCAGTAATGCAGTAATAGTAATAGCGAGGAAATGTGGTGTGGGTTTAATAATAAACAAATTCCTATAGTATAATATAATGTATACCTAATTTAATTCGCATTTCGCAAGTATACAATAGTATAACAGAAGGCGTGTTAAATTTCGACGCTTCGGAGATATTTACTGTGTGGTAAATGAAAAATTGGTTCGTAGAAAATGAAAATATCAAGCAGTTTAAGCCATAGTTTAAAAATTGTATTAAATTGGAGAGACTAATGTCACTGCGAATTAATTTTTGCATTTATTTTCATGACTGAAATTTTATATCCATATATTTGATCCACGTCGGTGTTATCATGCGTATTTTAGTCCATTATGAAGAAAAGATTTTTTTCATCTGTGGAACAATTATTTCTTACTATTTTCACTTTTTATATCTGTGGAAAAAAAAGTGCTTGATATTTGCTATGAATAGACGGGTTTATGAATAAACATGAAATGATAACAGATTTGTTCTTATCAGAGATAGCATTCTTTATACTGGAAATAATTCCAACAAAAATTTGGTTATTACGTCAAGAAAATAAATAAAATTATTACAAAAAGAAGGTAAGAAATCTTATCTAATAAATCTAAATCTTATCTAATAAATTTTAAAAAATCAAAAAATCGAATGAACAAATACGAAATAAATACGAAACAAAACTTTATAAGTACGAATTATATATATGAAGATAAATTCCATTTTTTTTAAAGTGGTTAAACTCGCTCCGCTGGCTTGTTGCACTGGACAAACATCCCAGGAGTTCGTTGGTGATAGAAATACAGGTGAGTCGCCAGTGGATGCTTGGACAGGTTTATTTCTGCGACGAATAGAACCTCAGTACTGGCTTTCCCAATTGAGCAGCAACAACCACTGAGCAATTATCCCCACTTAAACATGGTTCTGCACAAATTGATTTCTTAAAATTTTTCGGCTTGTAACATTTGCAGCTTCATTATCTTTACGCTTAGTTTCTATAGTTTCGTAATTTACAAAAAGAGGCGAAACGCTGGAAAATTTTTTTTAGTAGTGCTTTGATTCTTTTTCAAATGTAAATGTATAAGTAAAATCACAAGTATAAGTGGGAAATGAAGCGTATGTTTGTATGTGTTTATGCTTCCGAAGACGAAGCGAGCATTCTGGGATATCTGAGTAGAATCAGCAATTAATTTGGAAATCTATCGATGCAGTATCAACGTCGAAATAGGGATTATTTTTTTGACATCGCTGCAGCCCGTATTTCAGTTTGAAATGTGTTTACGGCTTCTACTTAATACTGCGTAAAAGGAAGAAGAAACGAAATCACGATAGTCCTCAACAGAAAAGGATTGATAGCCCAAGAGGAAAACAGTTTCATAATAATGGATGATTAGATGTCATATTATGGTGTATTTTTAAAAATATTTAATTTTGTAAATTACGGTTCGATTACTACGAAATGATGGTTGATGTGGTCACATGCAATGAGAAATATGACTTGAGGCAAATAGTTTAAATTCTGGTTATCAATTTGCTCTCTGCAGGGGAAAATCCATAGCTCATAATTTATTTATAATTTATTTATTTGAAAAACAGGCTGGGCAAGTGCTTACATTAATAATAACAAATAGTACCAAATGAAAAAGTGATATTGATATAAAGTTGATATAAAAAGAAATATGACGAAAACTAACTATAAGAAAAGAAACAATACAAATAATTGGAAATCACAGAATGACACGAATCGAACTGAATGTATTCCTGGCTCTTAGTCGCATGGCGAGAGGTATTTCAGACTTCATACTTGATGTGACGCATTTAAATAGTGGCGTGGATGGTATTACTTAAACTTTTTTTTTTTAAAAAATGACCAGTGATGATGCACAAACAGCCAATTCAGTAATTGCTGGCTCAAATGAAATAGTCATGAGTTCTAATGAGTTCCAATTAGTTCTGCAAATAGATTTTAATAATTTTAGCCCATCAAATCTTCTTTAGTGACCTAAAATTATGACATTCGGAGAATTTGATATAACCATATAGAATTTTACATGTAAAACTTAAATCTTGTTTAATTTAATTGGAGAGAATCTAGGTTATATACTTGAAGTTGTGTTTCATAACTAAGATTACTGTTAGGAAAAAGATGATGTATTGAAATCTTTCAATTAATTCAGTTGATTGGCGGTATCTACGAGAACAGATTGTATTTAGGCCCTCGAGAAGAGGTCGAACAAGCTTTGTATATTTTGATAAGAAAGTTTTTTTCAGTTTTTTTTCAACCAAAAAATCTCTTTTGAAGATTTCTTTATTATTGAATGTCGAAATCTTTATCCACAACTATGCCAAAATTTGAGATATTCAAGATACGTCTGATTATTTTACCATTAATAATGGGATTAGGAGGATAGGGTCCTTTCGAACGCTTTTGGATGGAAAAGATAATCATAAAGGTATAAATTATCTAAAGAGAATTATAAATTTTATAGCGTTCAGTATAAGGATAAATGGTAGCATTTAATACAACTTTGGTGATATAAATAATATTTATTAAAATAGTGGTGCGATACAACTACTCTTGAGAGATGCCATGATTTTATCGAAGCCATTCTGAAAGACTGCAGCTTGCTATCGGTTCATTAAGCAATCTGAGATCCACGTGTAAAGCCGTTCATAAAGCCATATTTATTAATGGTGACCAGCTACCGTACCAAATGCTTCAGCTTTAGTCAAATCAAAATACGAAACAACCGATAATATTATTTTATTTTAATAATATTATAATACTATTGCTAACTAATCAAAATTTGCCAATATTTAACACGACTTCTGCATCTTCTGAGGCGCATGACACTTCTGATCCGGTGGTACATACGATAAATATATCCTGGCGTAATAATTGTAATAAAATCATTCCAAGGCACAAGCATAGAATTTGCTCGCGAATCGAGACAATACTCAAAACACGTTAAGGGAGGCGAGGACCTATCCGCTAATACTTTGTGAGAGCGGCGAAATGCTGGTTGCTTGGAACGTCAATGAAAATTGTTAGCCAGGCGATCACTGTCCACAACGTTTCTAAATACCGCGTGGATGTGGCTTGTTTGTAGGAGATTCGTCTTTCTCATGTCGGCTCCCGAGTAATTAATAAACCTGGTTCTGAGCAAAGATATTAGCCATATCACTATGGTGTCTCGGATAACTTAGGGCGAAATGGTATAGCGATCGTCATGCCTGAAAAGGCTCGATCTGCTCTGATTGAGTGGAAGCCAGTAAATGACCGTACGCGCGTTTCAAAAGAAAGTTCTATCTCCAATATCTCGGTCAACAGCGTATATGCTCCAAATTTATAAGCATATGACCGCGATAAGGGCAAGTTAAATGAGATGCTTCAACTATTAACAACATTTCCACCGAGAGGTGACATGGTCATAATTGGGCGAGACTGGAATACGCATATAGGTTATGATCCCATTACGATGAATTCGGTAATTGGCAAATATGGCATTGGGGTCCAGTGCGCCTATGGAAAATGCTTTCTTCGCCTCGCCGAAGAGCATGAACTCTTTGTTATTAATACATGCTTTCGGTCTTTCAACTATTTCAAATTAATGATCTGGGAACAATTTCGCTACTTATTTCGCCACATATTTCGCTATTTGCGGAACCCTATGATGGTTACCGTCAAAAGTGAGATAGGCTAATCAAGACCTGGACTGATTCAGTCTGAAAAGATTTCGAACGTATAGAGGAACCAGCGATATATGGACTTATACGATGAAAAAAGGAATGGCTTCTATTACTGTCAGCACTGAATCGAATAAGAAAAAAAGATTCCGAGAGATCAATATTATCGACGTAAGAAGTAGAAATAGGAGCCAGTATAAAACGTCTCATTATTATTATTATTGTTATCAATCATTAATTATATTATACCCGGATGGCATATTTGTCGCTTCGGCTCAAAAGTACCATGAGACGCGGATATCGCGTTAAAGAGACCTGACCCTTTCATCATAGAGTCATTTCGCGACAGAAATACAGATGAGCTCTGCAGCCACACGGATTTTTGTTACCATGAAAGGTTTACTCATGTCAAAAAAAAGAGGAAACTATTTAAAACCCTTTCTTCATTGAAAATAAAACTTTTTATTTTATTCATTTCGATACAATTCATTAAATGCTTTTTCAATATAATAATAATACACGAATTTCCCAACACTTTTAAAATTATTTCAGTGCCACTGAGGGAGCCGTAAAATAACAAAAAATTCCCTTAGAACTGGCACGGATTTTTTCATAAACGCATTCATCTATTTGGCTGAATTCTTTAAATGGAAAGATAAGTTTGCGAATTTGCAGAGCGGGCCGAGAGGCTCATTTGATGCGACTATTATTCCTCCACCACAGCACAAATACTGCAATATTGCACTTGGGCCGTGGTACAACATTTGGCGATGACGAAGGCTTTCCGTCATTAAATCTTTCGTTTATAGGATTTTTACTGAATAATTACGGAATCGAAAATCTACTCAAATCTACTAAATGAATTAATAAATTTCGCCAAATTTATAATGGTTTAAAGTTGTTCTATGCAATATTTGTGAAATTTGACTGCTAAAGAAAGAAGGCTGACGAAGGAGCTCCCCTCAGAAGGCGTCGATGTGGTGAGGGAGACGAGGGAGACGAGGGTGAGGCGATGCTTGCGCATGAGGCAAAAGAGTACCGAGTGATCGACTCTATAGGATATTTTTGCAGTCGTTTTAGACCTAATATCTCATATTTGCTATAGTCTTATTCGATATATATATATATATATATATATAGTAAGCGGCGGGTCACAGTAGCCGAGTTGATGTTTCTGGTCATCGTAGCTGCTCCTTAGCCTTACCCACAGTAAACAATGCAGCGCGCCATGAAATCATCTGCTAGGGCCGCGTCTATTCGCTATTCGCTCGTTTATCTCGTTTAATAGCGATAATTGCTGCGGTGGCGTTGTTCCTGCTTTTTCGCACCAGTCTCACCAGTCTAATTTTCCGCTTATTTTATTATTTGATGTATATTAATATATATATAAAGAATTATTATTTGTTATTATTGCTTTATTATTTTTATTTATTATTATCATTATATTATTGTTATCATTACTATCATTATTATAATTATTGCAGTTATTATTGCGTTGTCGTTATTACTACTTTTATAATATTATTATCATCGCATTATTATAATATTGCGTTAATTATAAAAAAATTAAAAAATTGAGAAAATTGAATTTTTCTATTTTTATCTATTCTTTTAATATTTAATATTTTAATGGTTGATCTGATATTTTGCCAGTTATTCACTATTTTTTGGAATCGTACTTTTATTTGTTAAGATAGAAGTTGATAGAAATTGCTGCGCATCTCGAAGATATTTGGCCAGTTTGTATTTTGAATGGAATTTTTCTTCGATTGCAAATTTAAAAATTTTGAAAAAAGAGCGAAATCAATTTTCTTCTGAAATTAATTTCTTTTACTGCAAAGATGTGAATCTTTAAAAATTTTTAAATATAAATTTTTTAAAGATTTTCAACTATGGCAATGAAGAAAATAGCGATTAATGATTATGCGCAACAGCTGGAAGAAATTCTGGCAAAAAAACAAAACGGTCAGTTTTTTGATGATACTTCTTATATTTATACTTCTTTTGTACTTCTTATACTTCTTTTTTTTGCAAAACCTTTCTGATTTGGTTGGTTCCACTAGCAGCTGGAAGAAGAACTTCCCGATCGTCTCATGCTATACGTTAATATGGATGATATTCAAGCAAATGCGATCATCTGAGTTTGTTCCTGCCTGGCGAAGACATAAGCCATTTGGTCAACAGTAGATGGTTTTCTGATACCTTTTATTCTATCGACCATTTTTCGCAAGCCT
Source organism: Dracunculus medinensis (assembly GCA_900625125.1). Classification (NCBI taxonomy): domain Eukaryota; kingdom Metazoa; phylum Nematoda; class Chromadorea; order Rhabditida; family Dracunculidae; genus Dracunculus; species Dracunculus medinensis. Next base: position 17,144 of record UYYG01001268.1, read on the forward strand.
TCAATAGGACTGTGTATGCTAAAAGTGGATAATTGCGGACTTTTTTTTGATGATTTTACGGCCATTCCATAGAAGTTTTGCCAGACACCGGAACAAGGTAGCCCGAGCTACAGAACTGGGACGTTTGAAATTTCAGGTCTGAGATGGATTTGTAGAAATTGCAATCAGCGTGTATATAAGAGTTTTATCTTATTTATATTAATTTGAAGGACTATTTTTTGAAACGTTGTTCCACTTCCTCAAAAATCCGTAAGCACTATAAGCAAAAAAACAACATTAGCCTATTCAAGAAGCATTATATTACGCTCTGGACTCATCTTTATAATCTTAAATGCTAACTAGTAGTCTTCCTAATCCGTTCTATCGCGCATTTGAAAACTAGGAGAGAAAATAAATCTTGACGCAGCGATTCGTGTTTTGAAAGAGATGTTACAGATAAACCCATGCATACGCATATAAAAATTGGTTGATCGATAATATACTCTTGTATATTCTCTGCAGCTCCGTAATTTGCCAGAGATTTATTCTATTTATGAAGTAATAATAGATTACCTTTAATTCAAGCGATTCCTTCTTAGCGAAGCCTGAAAATTTGGTTACTACTCGGGATGGCTTTAAAAAAAATTTTTTTTGCTGAGCGGCCTTTTTCAAAAAAAATTCTCGATTTTTTTTTGTGAATTTATTTTTTATTTCTGATCACAGTTCAGCTAAGTCTTCTTTTAATTTTTAATTTTTAAACTTTTAATTTTCTTATTTTTTTATTTTTATTTTTTTATTTTTTACCAAACAACGATTAAAATAAAATCAATTAAATGAAATAAATTATAAATCAAATTATAAATAAATTATGAATAAATTAAATCGAATTATATATATATATATATTTTTTTCTTAAATTTAACTATTTTATTATTTTCTTTAAATTTAATTTTTTTGTCTTTGGCAGAAATAAAACCTGTCATTATGTCAAAAATCCAGGTGGCTGTTGGGGACTCACCTGTATCTTTACCCCCAAGTGACTCTGTGGTCAGATATTTTTGATATGGCGTCCGTATCTCGCTATGCGCATTATACTTTCAGCCCGGTGGTACATGCGATAAGTGCACAATCCGGGCTTAAAGCGATCCCAAGGCTGATAAATAAAATGTACTCGTAAGCCAGAGTAATTGCTCAAAACCTATCAAGAGGAACAGTTCTCTGCACGCGTGGTGATGTTTTAGCCGCATCGACGTGGAACGCTTATGGACATTGCAAGCGATCACTGTCCACACCCTCTAAATATCGTGTCGATACTTACTTGTCGGAGGTCCGTCTTCCTTATTTCTCGAGTGATTATTAATCCTAGTTCGTAGCAGAGGTACTGGTTATATCACTGTGGTGCTTCGGATAACTCGGGACGAAATGGCATGGCGATTGTCATATCTGACAAAGCCCCTTCCGCTTTGATTGAGTGGTAAGCGTCCGTATGGCCTAAGCCCGTTTTAAGAGTAAGTTCTGCAATATTTCAAACATTGCTCCAGTTCTGTCGGCAGAACATGATAAATATAAGTTTGATACGGAACTTCAAATGCTAACAAAGTTTCTACCAAAACATGACATCGTCATAGTAGAGGGAGACTGGAATGCACGTGTAGGACATAATGCTGCTGCGATCACCTCTACAGTTGGCAATTATGGCATCATAGCATTCGTCAATGAAGAGCACGAACTTTTTATTATTAATACTTACTTTCAGCATCGTTAAAAATAATTAGTCACGCGGAAACTCCCCGGATAATTAACACTTCAACCAGATTGATTATATCTTAGTCAGTCACCGTTGGAAGAGTTCCGTACTAGATAATCATCCCTACCGTAGAAGGTTCGAGCCAAGATCCGCATATAACTGACAACTCGTAGAAAACAGCACTCCCCAAGATCCTTCAACTATCTTAAACTAAAAAATTCGGGGGCAATGAGCTTATTTTAAAGTGAATTATTGAAGCATCTCAGTGATACAAACATCAATATTTTTCTGGAACAGTAAATGAATACTGGTCAAAACTAAAGGAATGTCTCCGAAAGTCAGCCGCTAGGGCATACTAGTAGGTGGTGTGCTAGTTGGGTATCCGAAGCAATTGTCCAACTTTTGAAAAAGCTACAAAAGCATGAGTGTCAGGTGATCCTGATTACCGGATGCTTCGAAGATTTGCAACGAAAGCAGCACGGCGGGAAAGAAATCTCTATCGGAGTGATATGGCCTCAA
>UYYG01001268.1:20071-36403 GCA_900625125.1 Dracunculus medinensis
TGATATTCACATTAAGGGTGTTGGAACATCGCTTCAGATATTTGCAACACATTGCCTTTGTTTCATCGACTTTGCGGCTGCTTTTGATTCAATTAATAGAAAGGCGCTTTGGAGAGTGATGGAATGCGACGGTGTTCCAGAGAAGATTATTCGACTCGTAAAGGCATTTTATGAGCATAGGTCGGCGCAGATCTGCGTATATGGGGAACTGACAGACTCCTTCGAAATGAACTGATATTCGTCAAGGCTGCGTCCTTTCCCTTACAATATTCAACTGTGCGATAGACTGTGCAATAGACATCGCTTGCCGGCACTCAAGGTGTCCAGAGCATCGTATCACAGATCTTGAATACGCTAATTATTTAGTCCTTTTGTTATAACGAAATGCAATTAATACTACATAATGTGTCAGAAACTGAACGCAAGAATCAGATTCAGAATCAATGTAAATAAAACGTAAATGTAAATAGAGTCTTTTCGTCTTATATTCATAAAATGTCTCTTTTTATAAATTCATTGCAGGTCGAGGAAGTGCCTGATTTTAAATACCTTCGGTCCACTCCAATATCAAATAGCCAGGCAAAAGACGATATTATAGCCCAGATCACAGCAGCTAGAAATGCGCCTCAGGTTGACGAAATCTTTATGAAGCCGTCATAAAATTACCATTAAAACAAAAGCCCGCATCTATATAACCGTGATTCGTTCGATCTTGCTTTATGGCCAATGAAAGTGGAGGATATTAAGAAGCTATCTACCTTTAACCGCTTTTGTCTAAGATATATTTTACGGGTCCGTCGAGCGGATAAAATATCACATGATCGCATCCATCTTCGTTCAAACACCAAATGTATTAATAATGTATTAATAATGTTATCACAGTGCGTCGCCTTCGGTGGTTAGGGCACGTTCCCCATCGTTCACCACAAGAGTTTGTCGCATATTTCATTACTTGCTAAGCCGTGTGATGGATGGCGTCAAAAGCGAGGTGGGCCAATCAAGACCTGGAATGATACATGGAAAAAGGAATGGCTTCTATTAATATCGACGATGACATCAGACCGCGCCGTTTGGAAGCGTCTTACTCTTGTAACCGTTGGAGCCAGCCTAATCAATAATGGTGAGAGTTGTTAGAAACACAAGAAGCGATGAGAGATAATTTTTCTAAAAAAAGGCGAAAGAAAAAGTGACCGATGTTGCCTTACGAACGAAAATCGAACCTTATTCCCTCCAACCATCGATTCCATGTCGTTATATGAAATTCAGGAATGATTTTTAAATCGCCATTTTTCACTGCTTCCATAGCTCTTCGAGCCATAACATCACATTTTACGTACCACTGTGCTTTCAAAATTGGTTCAATAATATCTTTTGAACGACTGAAAATATTAAATTTACAATATTAATATGAAATTTTTAAATTCTAAATATTTTATTTTATATTCTAAATATTTAACATAGTTCTAACTGATGTATTAGGAAAAAAATCCAGCATAAACAGAAATAGAAAATCCATTATCCGCACCTGCAAATAGGCACAATCATCGGATTATCTTTTATTTCTACATAAAGGCCTTTTTCTTTCAAAGCTTCCACTATACGATCTCTCGCATCAAAGCGTTTCAAACCCTAAAATAACGAATCTCCAAAATCGAATTTACAAATATTTCAGAAGAAAATGTAATAATTTCTACAGTCGACGATTTTATAAAAAATTTTTATATAACCTTAAAATCTCCGCATTCATCACTCATATTCCCATCATCTGTAATACATGTAACGAAAGTTAAATTATGCCGTTTACCCACTTCATAATCATTATAATCATGAGCTGGTGTAATTTTAACAGCACCTAAAAATAAAAAAACGACATAGGACTAAAAAAACTGCTTGCTGATATCAGTATAGTATAGAATGAAATAATTTCCACAATCAATGATGAATATGGGACGATGCAAATTATATGATGTTTACCTGTTCCAAATTCCATATCAACAAAATCATCACCAATAATCGGTAGCCGCCTGCTAACAAATGGATGTTTGCAGAACTAAAAGAATGAATAGATAAAAATATCTTTAAAAGATTATACACAGTATCTTTTATCAAGAAGAGTAAAAAAAAGAAGGGTAAAAACTTAAAAATTAATAGAATAGAAGGCAATTTCTTTAAATACAAACTTTTCCAATTAAATGTTTATAACGTTCATCTTGTGGATGTACAGCTACTGCAGTATCTCCAAGCATTGTTTCAATTCTTGTTGTTGCTACTATTATCCTCTCATCTTCAATTTTATGTTATATAATTTGTGTTAAATTTTAAACTGTAGATTTCAACTGTAGATAAATATTAATCCTAGATTCTAAAGAAAAGTGGGAAAAAATCTGACAAAAGGCATACTCGATTTTTCAATTGGATAGGCAAAAGAAATCAAGACACCGAATTCTATTTTCTTGGCATAACCGGGAACTGCTAGTAACGTTCGACCAGATAATTCAATTTTATCCACCTAAAAAAGTATGATAATTAAAAACTGACAAAAATTGCATAAAATCCGTTACCAATACTGTGTTTATCGTGACAACATTTACCGAAGGGATCATCGATTTCGATTTCAGTCCCATAGGTGGCCCACGATTTCGACAGCTTCGTTAAAAAGGCTACAGAAGCTGTCGTGCCGAATGTGAATTTTCCTCATTTAATGCAAATAAGTTTCCTCAATTAGTCAACTGAAAGTCGAGAAGATTCAGTGAAATTTCATAGACAGCCTACAAGATGGTTGTTTCTGTCTTGATTCAAAATTCCGAAATTCAAGTTTTGCCTGTTATCTGTTCGTCTTTTTCAGATTCAATGGATAATAAAATAATATTGAAAACATTAATACAGCAAAAAACGTAATGTAATCTCACTGATTCGACCTATTGAAAAGGCAACAAAAACTGTGGATTTTCTGATGAACTTGCCATATTCACGAATGAACCATTTATTAAACAAAAACTTAACTCATTAGTATGGTAAAATCAAATACAAGTTGATATCCAGTATTTACCGGGAAAAAGTGCTCAAAATAGTCGGCCATTTGAGCGACCATTTAGAAATGAATAAGATATTGCTCAAGTAATAAGATTTGTTTAATGTCCGAAAGTGCAAAAATATTAGATAATATTAGATAAAAATAGATATTAAAAAATATTTTTAATATTTATAAAAATAAAAATATTTTTGTAAAATCGAGTAAAAATTTATATACTTCGTTTCGACTTAATGCCGAATTAGCGATAAAATAATAAAATTTTTTATCAAGTTATTTTCTTTTGTAACCTTCGGTTCGCGCTTTTTCAATATTTTTATAAGCCTCGGCACAAGGGTAAAATTTGGCACTCTTATTGATACTACTGATACTAATATTCAGTATTGAAAAAAATTAGAATACCTCGATATCTGATATAGCAGATCTGAGAGTGCAAGACCAATTGACTAGACGATTACTGCGGTAAATAATTCCATTTTCATGCATTTTGATGAATGCACTAGTAACGGCACGCATAATTTTAGGATCCATCATAAAGCAAGCCCTATCCCAGTCTACTCCAGCGCCCATTTTGCGAATTTGATCGTAAATCACTGTACCTTTTCTAAAAAAGTTTTATCCACCAAATTAAATTAGAAACTGGCTAAAATCCCTCGAATTAACGAATCAAAAAAAGAAAAAGAAGTGAAGAGCCAAAAAAAGTGTTTTTAGGAAAATCGGGGTCATCATTTAAAAGCATATCTTAACCAACTGGAAAAAGAACAATTTCAGAAAAAATGTAAATAACTTCGTAATAATTCAGAAAATAACTGACTCGTTTTTCCAGTTCCATACTTCTTCAATAAATTTTTGTCGGCCTATATCATGCCTTGTTAAACCACGCTCACGTTTCAATGTTTTTTCAACAACAACTTGTGTTGCGATTCCAGCATGATCGCAGCCTGGATTGTATAAAACTTTCTCTCCTTTCATTCTGTGCCTGAAATTACGATTAAAAAGTTTTTTTTTTCAAGCCAAATTTTTCAGTAGCAAGGGATTCACTTAGATATTATAATAATAAATTCACGACAAAAACCACTGAAAAAAGAGTTAAGAAAAGTACCTACCATCTGCACAACACATCTTCAAGCGTTATAGCAAGTGCATGGCCTAAGTGCAACGTGCCAGTTACATTTGGTGGAGGAATAACGATTGTAAAAATACCATCGGAATTAATCTTTCTGAAATAGCAAGAAATATATTGCTTGTTGAGAAAATAAAATCTGTTGAAAATCTTTTGTAATTTAGATTGCTTTATATGATTCTTATGACTAAAATTTTGAAAAAAAGAAAATAATAGCTGACATTTATAATAATTATAGATAAATTTGATATAAAAAGAATTGAAAAAAACGAATCGATTCGTTCAAAAACGATCGATAGGTGACAGAAGAAAAAAAAATTGGGAAAATCCCAAAATGAATATTTTGATAGACGTACGCACCTGACGTGCGAGTTATATTCGGGCCTAAAAAATCCTTCTTTTTCCCACCAATCGTACCACGCTGCTTCAACGAATTTCGGGCTGTACGCCTTAGGTAATTCGACTGAAGTATCTTTCTTCTCGCCTCGCTTTCGTTTCGAAATGTATTCAATTACTTCCTTCGTTTTTTGAGCATCCTTGAAATAATGCAACAAAAAATAAACAATTATTCATGGATTCCAAAATTAGAGATTTCATAATGCAAAGCACAAAGCATTCTAATGAATGGAATTCAAACTCTTTATCCATTCTCCATTACAACAAACTCTCTTTCTTTATTCATTAGAGGCGAATAAAGAAGGACGGAATTCCTTGCAAAATTTGAAGGAATCCATACCGTCCGACTCTAAAAGGAATTGAAACGATCGCATCGCTTGAACGAGACTCGCGACGAAAATTGTCGGACCATTCGTGATCAGTGCACTTCCATTTGACGGAAAACAATAATAAAAGTTCTTCGAGAGAATTTAACCTCATTCTGCTTCGAAGCGGACGACGCCTTCAATTCAGCCAATTTCTGTTCCTTTTTACGGAATTTCGCCAACTTTTCCGCTTTCGCCGCTTCCTTCTTCAACTGCGATGGTGTTTTTGGTTTTTTATCGACTGCATTCGAAATATCTTCAGCAATCATTCTGAATTTTTCCCCTCTTTACCTAAATTTCACAACAGAAAATTCTTTTCGCAAATAAATTTCCATAAATAAACACATTTCTCTGAAACTGAAACAGAAAGAAGACAATACTGGAAATAACTAAACCGAACCACTAAACCACGCAAATCTTCCAAAAACTTCTTTTGAGGTCCAAACTTTACTTTCCGTTATGATCCATAAACCCATCACCACCACATCTACGACCAATTAAGCTGGAACTTTTAATTTTAACCGAAACCCTCAGAAAACACAATGCTCCCGGAAAATTTTTCCGAATACACGGCCGCAGCCCACGCACTACCCCTGCGATCCAATCCGTCCTTTCTGTGAATATTTTCTATGAATTCTCTATTTTGCGAAGATTACGAAAATCTTAAAAGTTATCAGACAGTACACAAAAAAATTCAATTTAATCAAATTAATTTCCTGACAAAAGAATTTAATAAAATTATCAAAAAAAAGCTGATAAAAACAATAATAATCGAGTAATTTGACTTAAAGCGAACTACTTCATATCAAATAATTTTTATCAATTTCATTTCCCTCAAATTAGTATTTTTGATAAAAATAAATAAAATTTTTACCTTTTCGAAAAATCTCTTTACTTATTCTCATTTAAGCATTCAATTTTTTTTTTCTTTTAATTGCACTACGAATTACGAATTCCTAATAATCCATTTTGCTTAATTATTGAAATGAAATTGTGGATGATTGGTAAAATTGGTAACATTTGCATTACATTATTACTTCTTCAACTTTCAATGTGAAAAAAAAAACAAAAACGGCTGTATTTCGAAGGAAAACCAGAAACGCACGAATTCATTTTTGAAGCATTTTATTCCAATATAATTAAAAATAGTATTATTTGGTGTGCTTCAGTTCGATTTTAGAACCATGCCTGTTTTTATTAATAAACGAATTATTACAAACATAGAAGAAATTTTAGTGAAACTGCACAGCCGCTTCGTAAAATTCTACCAAAACCTGAAATAAGATAAAAGCATCATCTATTCTCAAATTTATAATTCATAATTTATCTAAAATTTATCTAAATTATCTAAATTTATCTAAAATTTATTTTGAATTTAAATCGATTAAATATGAAAATGACAAAATATCAATATCAGCGATAATGATAACACTTCAAATTCAAAATCATTTAAAGCAATTTTCGGGAATGAAAACAATGGTTACCATGTTAACAATTAAATATAACAATTATCAAAATAACAATTATCAAAAATTTTAAAGCGCTAACCTTGGGACAAATTTCAATTAAACGCTTAGTAGGCTCAACTTTTTGCGTTCCATCTTCATAAACTACCAGTGCAAGCATTTCTTCATCCACTTTTCTTATACCAAGTATGCGTTCAATCTTACCACTGTTAGAGGAACTTCGTGCAGTTTCATATTCATCTAAAACCATTTTCAATCCTCATAGCAATTTCTTCCACGCTTTTGAATTTTCCTAAGGTTACTAATCTTAAAAGAATTCTTAACAGAATTAAATCGGTGCTACGTGAAGAAATAGAAAAATAAATAATGAAATTAATTTTTATAGGGTTACCGGTTAGAATCACACACAACAGCATAAATCGCAAATAAGAACCAATGAAATTTGAAAATTGCAAAAAATAAAATTTTATTTTATCTTTTATACTTTTTCTTTAATTGACGGTTGAAATACCATCAAGAAAAAAGACCTTACTTTGACTTTCATTTTTCTTTATTACTTCGTCTGTTGAAAATTTCTCACATTGACTGACATCTTCTTTTTGACTTGATTTTAAGGAATCCACCATCAATTTATTATTTTCTTCGTTTGAGGCTGCAGAGATTTCAGAAGATGTCTTCACTGTATGCCGTTTTTTTTCAGATAGATTCACCCTAATAAATCCATCCTTCTTTTCTATGCTGTTTTCCTTCAATCGTTTTCTGCCTGGACCTTCATCATCAACGCCTAACCGTTTCGATGATGATGTTGATGATGCCCTCGAAGACCTTGTTCCTCTTGTTCTCTGAATGGACAAAAATTTTAAGTTTAATAAGACTTTTAATAAGACTTTTAGTGAAAAATGATCATTAAAACAATAAGCCGTGCATTTCCCTCTAGAAAGATTTCGGAGACCTCAAAAGCCTCTCAAAATAAATGACCTCATTAGTCTCTTTTTTTTTGAAATGTGTTTCTCCTTCCTTAACATTCAATTATTCTCTTGTTTTCTTCGAAAAAAAGCCCACATTGTTACTTGGAAACCGCCTCACTTTTGGTTAAACTAAACAATAATGGCAAGCGATATTAGACGAAGATATTACTTACCATCTCTTCACACCCAATTATGCCCCTTTGTTATTCCTTAAAATCTCTTCACTTCAAGCGCGATTATAATCCCCCAACAATTCACTTTATCTCAGCCTTACTCTCGAAATACAACTAAATATATATTACTGCTTAAAATCTTTCAGATTCTGCCATATTCTTAAGTATTTCATTCCAGTTATTTTTCTTAGTGAACTAGCCAACTACTGGAATTAACCGTTTCTGGTTGAATTCATTTCACTGTTAAAATGATACAATCACTTGCGAATAGAAATAAAAGCCACAGCCATATGAATTTTGAAATGACAAGTCTATTCTAGCCAAAGGCAGGTAGAAAGATGAAGATTGAAATGATCTCTAAGCAATGAAGCACACTGCCTCAATCCATTTTGCTTATCTAGCTGTTAAATGAACTGAAAAATTGGAATTGGCCAAAAAATTGGCCAATCTCTCTACCGGCCCATTATAAAAATAAAATTTTTACTACAGATATAAAAAAATAATAGCAAAATAACAGATTTTCCAAAAGCCATAAATATAAAAACCTTGAATACTTTTTCCACATCCTTTTTTTCATATTTTTTTTTCAAAGCCATCTCGAATTCACGAATGAGATCTGGCGCAGAAGTCTAGAATCAAATAATATTAAGCGATCGATGGGAAAATAACAAAAAAAAAATTAGAAGTTGAAGGTTTGTGGCCAAAAAATTCCAAAGAAAAATTTAGATTTCCGACAAGCCATAAAAAATCAGTGACTAACGGAAATTATTTCTCAAGTTGATTAAGCAAACATGAAATAAACATGAAATAAACAGAATTGACATACGCAATTTTCCTCCGGTTCCCATGTATTATCACTTGGATTATTATAGCCTTTCCATTTAATCAGATATTCAGTCTTTTTTGTTTTCGAATTATATCTTTTGTCTAGAATTTTTTCAACGACATATTCGTCCTCGGAATATACTGAAGAATCATCACTTCCATTTTCCTCATGCTTAAGAGCAACAGAATTTTCCTGCAATAAGGAAATAGAAAAATAGAAAAAAATTTAAAACACACAAGTAAATAAATGCAAAATATGAAATGTAAATACCAAAAAATAAATAAATAAAATTCAAAAAAAAAAAACTGAAAGTGTAGTGATTTAGGCAAATACGAAACATGAGGAAAATTCTAATATTTTTAAAAAAATTGTCCAAATTTGAAACTATTCACCTCGCTTTTTTTGCTGTTTTCCGGCTCGACTTGCTCAACTTTCGACAAAGACTTGCAGTTTTCGAAATCATTTTCTTCAACAATGCTCTTGTCAACGATTTGATCAGTTGTTTGATTATTCAAAGGAGAAATGTCCTCCTTTTCAGCATTTTCATCCATTTTAATTGTTCTTCCTGGATAACTTCTTCCGAAGATTATTTATTCTGTTCGTCTGAGAAAATCCAATTCAAGCAAAAAAAATTTACTGGCAACCATCGAATAATTAATTTTGAAAAAGTACTCCATGTGACGACTATAAATTCTGCATTTCCACTGCAGAAAATATCAAATTTAACTTCAACATGGTTCAATAAAATTAAAAATAAAAATGGAAAAAGTGGAAAACCAAATAAATTAGGAGATTTTAGCAGAATGTGCAATGAATCGACAAGCACTTATAATAAAATTCACTGAGAGTTTAAAAAGCTGAATAATGGGCGACAGATGAGCGACAGAACGCGGTGCCACTCATCTCCTCCAAGCAGCTCTCGCCACTACTCGTGGGGCTGGCTCGCTGGCTGGGAGCTTGCGCCGCGGCACCACTCTTCTTCTTCTGACCGCGCTGGCGGCACGGCTGAGACGCGCTGGCATCAAAAACTAGCGCAATTGAAATGAATAAAGAAAGAAAGCTCGGAAAGCGATGAAAAAGAAGAATAATCCGATTTCGAAAGACTGAAGAAAACGCATTTTCGTCATTTAATCTTTCTTCGATTAATTCGTATTTGTTTTTTTCTTCTAAAATGCTAATTAAAATTAAAGGGAAAAACAAAATCCTCGAAAAACAAAACGAAATTGATAAAATGCGAACGAAAAACCGAAAAATCTGAGAAAAACCAAGAAAATAACAGAAAATAATTTGTGGGAAAAGCAAGCAGCAACGAGAATCCGAGAAAAAAGCCGATAAATTTCGCACTGAAGCCGAAATGATTTCGAAACTGAAACTATGTCTATTAAATTGACCTTTAATTTGCGGCGCAGCTTCGAGAAACTGCTAATAAGCAGTCGTTTATTTTCAAAAGTGTCGCATTTGTTGTCATAAAATTGTCGCAGACTTTTCTTGCAGTCAATGCAGAGGGGAAGTTTGAATTCGCTCAGGAACGTTCGTTTTATTTCGGCGTTGTATACGCATAAGGCAGTTTTGTCCAGCGCTTCGGGTAGGTTCATATTTTCTTTTTGCCTGTTTAATTTAACTTCGAACGTTGGCCTTATTTGCGTTTTGACAGGAAACTGCGACTTCCTTTCTTCTTTCGCTTATTCTCTTCAATGCTCGAATAGTCCTTAAAAGGAAGAAAGAGGCGGCATGTTAACTCTCTGCGCTTTATCTTTAAATGCTTCCTTGCGTCGTCTTTTTCGCTGTTTTCATTTCTTTGCCATTGATTTTACTATTTATTTATTTTATTGGTTTATGGTGCAATTTTTATTTTTATTACAGATTTTTTCATTTTTTCAGAAGTGATAAATTGATAATATTCTTGTTGATCGTTGAGAACTTTTATAGTTATTTTATCAAATTGGATTCGAATAATTTCCATTTAATTTTGTTAATTGGGTTTTATTACTTTATCAATTCAATAAAAATCTGAAAACAAATTTAAGTATTTTTTTTCAGCTATGCAAATGATCAAAGCGCAAAAAGTTGGGGTTAAGAAAAATGTTGGATTAATTGAATTTAATCGACCTAAGGCACTGAATGCGTTATGCGATCAACTTATGACAGAAGTAAATATGTATAAGTTTTAAGTTTTATATTAATTTTATACGCGATTTTTTTAATCTGATAATTTATAATTTGTCCAATATTTATTTGGGACAGTAAATGCATTTCTAAAATCTCTATGGTATAAATATCAATGACATTTCGGGAATATCAAATGAGTACTGGTTCACACTGGGATATGCTAGTAGGATATGCGCCAACTGGATATCGGAAGCAGCCGTCCAACTGTCTGGAGGCTGCAAAAATCTGAACGTCAAAAGGTCCTGACCATCGGGCGCTTCGAAGAAGCATAACAGCAGCACGGCGGGACAGAAATCGCTGTTGGAGCGACATGGCCTTGAGAATGGAGATGGCTACTCGGATAAGTCATAAGAAACTGTTTCGCCTTCTTCACAGAGCAACTATAATCGAGTGAAATAATAAGGGATATTAATGGGGCATCTGTTAAGGCTATTAAGGATTGCCTCATAAGATGGAAAGAATTTTTCGAGGCTAAATTTAACCACGATGCTCATCTGTTGTCCCGAATATAATTGATTCGCCCGTCAAGCCATATGTTTGCAACTGCGAAACTGCGAAACAAAGGAGGAAATATTCTTCTCTGTCATATAGAAACTTAAGGCCAATAAAACTCCTGGAGAAGATAATCTTCGGGCCGAATTCTTTAAATATTGTTCATTGATCGATTCGATTCACATTATACTTTCAACAAAGGTACTCTCTGGTAGAAGGGAATAATATCAGAAGACTGGAGCAGAGCAATTCTTTTTTCATTTCTTAAGAAAGGTAACAAGATGAAATGCGACAATTAGTGATGGACCTATTAGACATCGTCAGAAAAATATTCGTTTTCCTTCTGCTAAATGGACCCATGGCAGCACGAGATAGCAGAATGCGTTCTAATCAAGTTGGATTCAGATGGGGGTGCGGTTGTGCTGGCCTGGTGTTCGCACTAACAATGGTGCTGGAACATCGCTTCAAATATCAGCAACCTACCGTCACTTGATTTATCGCTTTTGTAGTTGCCTTCGATTGGATTGATAGAGCAGCGCTCTGAAAAATGATGGAATATAACGGTGTCCCAGAGAAGATCATTCGCTTTATAAAAGTGTTTCATCAGTGTACATCGGCACAGGTCTATATATATGGAGAATTGACCCTTTTGAAATAAGAACTGGTGTCCGTCAAGGCTGCCAACAATATTCAACTATGCGATAGACTGGATAATGGGCATCGCTTATCACCACTGAAGATGTCCAAATCCAGAGAATAGCAGACCTTGAATATGCTGATGATTTAATCCTTTTTGTTGAAGTTATGAGGAAATGCAAACAATATTAAGCAGTGATAACTCCAGCGAGAATCGGAATCACGATCAATATAAATAAAACGAAAGTTTTTTCGTCTTATTTATAAGTTGATAAAATACCTTTTTTTATCAATTCTTTGCCGGTTGAGAAAATGCCAGATTTCAGTTCTCGGATCCACTCTAATCACAAATGGCCAAGTGGAAGGCGAAATTATAACCCGTATAACGACAGCTAGAAATGTTTTTCCGGTTGATGAAACCTTTATGGACTCATCTCGAAATCACTTTAAAAACGATAGTCCGCTTCTCTGTGGTTACTTGGTCTTGGTCATTGGGGGTGGAGGATATCAAGAAGATGTCTTTAACCTAATTCATATCTAAGATATTTTTACGCCGAGCCGATAAAGTCGCATATAATTGCATCTACCTTCGCCCAAATACCAGTTGATAATATCCTCACAAAACTCGCTGGTCAGGGAACGTTCTTCGTCGCCCACAGGAGCTGACATTTCGTCCTTTGTAACCAGCGGAGCCAGATTAACCAGTAATGGTGAGAGCTGTTAGGAGAAGATATTTGTTTAATAGCGCAGTAATTTTCGTTGATCAGATGCAATATTATCGGCAAAGTGGATGTTTGCTTGGCCTTTTCTTCTATTCTTTCGTTTCTTTGATGTATATATTTACTCTGTTGCTTTCTTACCAGTAATTTAATCTTTCCACCTTGCATTTTATATCTTAATTAGAAAATTTGGGGTAGTAATGTTACCATGCGACTATGTTTGTGATTTATTTATTGTATAAGCGATGAATATGAAAATTTTGACAATTGTGATATAATTAATTTTTATTGTCAACAATTTTTGCAACAGATTTGTGGGATAATCTTAAAAATTGTAGCTTATTCAGTCACTTTCTGAATTTGACAAAGATGAATCAATTGGCGCAGTTGTAATCACTGGATCTGAACGTGCTTTTGCTGGTTTCTTTTTCATTCGTTATTTTCGTCTCCGTTATTTTTTTGATTTCATTTTTCATGAATTTTTTGTACTTCGACTTTTTCTCTTATTTTTGCCTATAGGCTGTGGAGGTTTATATAATGCTATTTATCAATGGTCGATAATAATAAATATAATCAATTTTATTCTAATATCTTTTGCCAGCTCATTCTTGGTTTCACTGGCTTGCTATTAATTATATAAAACATTTGAAAATTCCCGGATTTCTCTTTTACGACAGGTTGCTCGCATTATGGGATGTGATGGAACCTGTGATATCTTGGCCTAAATATTATATCACTTTATTTTAAACAATTATTATAAACAATATACCACTTGACCCTATAGTTTCTATTTAATACTTTTAATTAATACATTATAATAATGAGTAAAATAAAATTCAGAAATATATGTACTAATTATAATCAATTTGTAGATTTATTCATTTATTTATAGCAGGTGCAGATATAAAAGAAATGACGGAAAAAGATTTTGCGAAAGTTTATTATGATAGTTTTTTGGATCGCTGGTGTGAATTAACGAAAGTGAAAAAACCGGTTATCGCCGCTGTGAATGGGTTCGCATTAGGAGGGGGATGTGAATTGGCAATGATGTGCGACATTATTTATGCTGGAGATAAGGCACAATTTGGGCAACCTGAAGTGAATATTGGGACAATTCCAGGTCCATAATATGTTTTATTTTCATTGTATCTTTTTTAATGTCAATAGAATAGGCAAAGATTGAACTCTAATTCCTCAGTGAAGAATATTTGTCTAGGTGCTGGTGGTACTCAAAGATGGGCTCGCACTGCTGGCAAATCAATGACTATGGAACTTTGTTTAACTGGTAATCGCATATCGGCTAAAGAAGCGAAAGAATGTGGACTTGTCTCTAAAATATTTCCCGCCGAAAAGGTTTTCATTTATTTATTAATTTTTTGTGTAAGTTGTTGGTAGCATTGAGTTGAAGGCACCATTCTGTAAATCGCTATATAGTTGCTAAAATCGCTGAAATTATTCAAAAAGTGAATCCTTTATTCAATATTATGCTTTTCTTTTGTCTTTATCAATTTCAGTTAAATCTTAGCGAGTTGCCCAAAATTTTTTTTAATTTTAAAATTTTATAATTTTAAATTTTATAACTTATAAGATACCATGATTTTGCTAAGAAAATGGTTCCTTAAAAATCATTTATTTTTTCCTCCTAACTTTAGACATAACCTCGTGTTTTTAAAGTTAGTTGAGGAAGCAATCAAAACTGCTGAAAAAATATCGGAACATTCGCCACTTATTGTGGCAATGATCAAAGAAGCAGTAAATGTTGCTTATGAAACGACGCTTCAAGAAGGTTTACGCTTCGAACGAAGAATGTTCTACACCACATTTGCTACTGTAAATTTTACTATTTTTTTGGTTTCTTTATCTTTATTAAGTTTTAAATGCTATTTCTAATTTATATTTTCTATATTATTTTTCGTGATTTGAGATTTTTGCATAAAATCCAAAATACATCTTTTTAGAATGATCGTAAAGAAGGAATGGCAGCATTTGTCGAAAAACGTTCACCAAAGTGGACTTCATCTTGAATCGTTTTTTCTTATGTTTGCAATTTCGTTGTAATTCCTCAAATTTGTTTCTTACATGCATCAGTGCTTGAATTGGGTGCGTCAATTTTCTAGCGATTATCTGATTAGCTGACTTATATTGACTGGATGAACTTCAAACTTATCATTGATTCATACCTTTGGTTTAACAACCGTCATTATCATTAAGAAATTTCATAGTTTATTTGCTTTTACATTATTTGTTCAGTTTCACCACGATTCAACTAATTGAACAAAAAAAGGAGAAATGCTAGTGTTACCATTTTCAGCAAAATTTATTGCAAAAAAGGAAACAAAGGAAGGAAAAGGAAATATTAATTATTTTATTTCATATAAAAATTAAATATAGGAATATATTTCCGAAAAAAATTTAAATTTATTCTTTGACAACTGATTTTTTACACATCATAATTGGGTGAAATTGAGTGAAGAAAATAATTAATGAAAGGCACGAAATGGCATTGATCGAGAAATATATATCGAGCAGGAACCTTAATATTTAAATTTTCCATGTTAGATGCGTGCGAGCAGTTTGCAGTAATGAAGTCGCGGTCAGTTTCAACCGCTTTTGAATAACTGGCAATATTTATGTTTGTCGTGATGTTTCCCATACGACATATTTGGTTATGTAATTAGTTTATGCAATTATATAGATTATTAAATTGCATAATTGCAGAGCATTACAAAATTGGAAGCAAACTGCCGTTTTCCTTGCTATCTGCGGATTAGAAATGGCCTTTATTTAATGATCCTTATTTTGCACGGTTGCGAAAATTTATTCCTTTGCACACAAAGGAAATCCATGACCTCATCGATTAAAAAAATTTTTAATAATTATTAAAGTAATAAAACAAATGGTAGTTATAAATAATAATAAGCGATGCCAGTGCACCAACCACTTAGAAATTTACCGGTTGTTTTTGAAAAGATTTTTACAAAGAGGACGCATTTTTGGTTCCAAAAATTTTCATTTCGGAATTATTGGAGATCTAAATTGCTGTCACATTCCGGAAATATTCCGGTCAAAGAAGTATTAATGCAATCGCCAAAGATGACTTCTACAAATCAACAACAAATAATTTGGGAGCACTTTCGTCAAGGACGATGGAAAATTAATATGAAAAATTTTAAGAATCATTAAGGGGATATTTCTTGTTATTGTAATATTCAATCAGATTACAGTATTTACTAAATCATTCTTTGGTTCCGACCTGCTCATGCCTTTTGTTTGAGAAATTGTCTAAAATCACATTTTTCCCCATGTTTCTTAAAGACAAAGGTAATAATTCAGTTTTGTGGAAAGCAATTCTTATTTTCTTCTTGTTCAAAAAGCAAGTCATTGCAAATTTATAGTCACGTTAGTATGACTTTTCTTATTGGATATTTGAATGATTTCTGGAAATCTGAGCAACATGATAAGTGAAAATTAGTAGAATTTCGTCGTTGATGGTCGTCTACCGTCTTTAAACAAAAGGTGGAGGATGGTGGCTAATGATTTTACTCCACATTCATGAATATGCATAATATGAGCAAACTTGTTTTAGATAGATTTATCTCTGGTAGAAAAATTAATAATTTTGGGGGTGAAGTAGCGAAGTATTGAACTTCAGTTCTGGTACATACTATTTTGTTTTTAATGGAATAATAGCCGATGTTGAAACCTGCACACCTGCACCTGCACCTTATTCATTATTATCAATCCTTTATTATCCTCAATTAATATCAATCCTTTATTATCCTCATGACCGGAATAGTCTCTTAAGCCTGGTACAAGAGGATTTGGATTGCATCTTTAAGACGTGTCAAGTTTCTCCAGATAAATATTTTAATCTAGTTTAAATTTTCTTCATATTTTATCTTCGTGAGTGAGTGACTAAAAATATAGACAAATATCTCAGATTTAGAAATTCACATTGATAATAAACT
>UYYG01001263.1:0-28729 GCA_900625125.1 Dracunculus medinensis
TCTCATTGTCTTAATTTTTTTTATGTGTCAAAACTTTTGAAAACATTTAGCATATTAATTTATTAATATTTATTAATAAATTATATTTATTATATTTATTAATTCTGCTCAATATTTTTTCGTTTTTTGTATTTTTATACCATATTTTTTGAGCATCATCAGTATCTCTTTTGATTTTCATTTTTAGTTTGATAACTAGGAATATGATCGAATTACATTCATTTTCGCTTTCCGGTAGTTGCTTTGATTCTCTCACAACAACTGGTCTCATGACTCTCACCAGGCTTGAATATCTCACTGAATTATCGTAAGTCATTTCATATAAAATCATTTAATCCACTTAGCATTTAGATTTTTATTTAATAAAAAAGCTGAAAAAGAGATTTATGTCAGAAATTTTTCGTTTCTCAGTAGTAACTTAATAGTCATTTAAAAATTTTTATTTGATTTTTTATTAGACTTAATTATAACCCACTGTTAACGAATGAAACAATTTATTAATAA
Organism: Dracunculus medinensis; assembly: GCA_900625125.1. Classification (NCBI taxonomy): domain Eukaryota; kingdom Metazoa; phylum Nematoda; class Chromadorea; order Rhabditida; family Dracunculidae; genus Dracunculus; species Dracunculus medinensis. The sequence goes on from UYYG01001263.1 coordinate 505, forward strand.
ATTATATTTATTATATTTATTAATTCTGCTCAATATTTTTTCGTTTTTTGTATTTTTATACCATATTTTTTGAGCATCATCAGTATCTCTTTTGATTTTCATTTTTAGTTTGATAACTAGGAATATGATCGAATTACATTCATTTTCGCTTTCCGGTAGTTGCTTTGATTCTCTCACAACAACTGGTCTCATGACTCTCACCAGGCTTGAATATCTCACTGAATTATCGTAAGTCATTTCATATAAAATCATTTAATCCACTTAGCATTTAGATTTTTATTTAATAAAAAAGCTGAAAAAGAGATTTATGTCAGAAATTTTTCGTTTCTCAGTAGTAACTTAATAGTCATTTAAAATTTTTATTTGATTTTTTATTAGACTTAATTATAACCCACTGTTAACGAATGAAACACTGGAAGCATTAATTAGTGGCGTAATCGGATTACGAAGTTTGAGTATAGCATATGCTGGTTCCGATACAAGTTTAACTGAGGATGCTTTAATTCTTATATCACTGTTGGTAAATTTAGAACGAGTAAGTTATTTATAAATTTTTAAAATCTTTTTTTGATTTTTTATCTCTCCTGCTCCATTTTTTTACTTTATCTTGTTTGTTTACCTCAGTTCGCCTTATGTTTTAAATAATTTTAAAATAAAAATTTTCTTCATTTATAATTTCATCCGATTTCATCCGATATATTTCTTCTTAAAATTATTTATACAAATTTTGACAATTAATTGTTTATAGAAATATGTATTTTTCAAATTCATTTTATGGTAAAAATATATAAACAAAAAAAAATATAAAAGTAAGGTAAAAAAATTTCTTCACATATTAAAAAAATTTAATTTGATCATTTTTACATGAGTGTGAATATTTTTAGCTTGATGTCAGTTCTTTGGCGGGTGTTACGAACAAAGTATTATCAAAAATAGCTATAAGCTGTGTAAAGCTGCGTTCTTTGCGATGTCGTAGCTGTACGTATTTGGGGAATGATGGTGTTTGCTCACTCTCGCAACTAAAATTATTAGAATATCTTGATTTAAGCGGATGTTTGCTGGTTTTTTTTTTTTTTACTGATTGATTTATTTATTCTTTTTCTAATAACTCTCATCATCACTGGTTAAGCTGGCTCAATTAGCTACAATGATAAGACATCTCCAAACTGTTCGATTCGACGCCATCTTCGATTGTAATTTTGTCTTTCGTTTGGCCAGCTAGGATTAGAGTGGGCCTGAGATATTTGTTCTAGAACTTCCTTAACCGGCAATTGAATTGACTAAAATAGATATATCAGCTTTTTGTTTATAAGGCTCCTAGACAAATTTATATATATTTATATTGATTTTATTTATATTAATCCCGATTTACCGCAGTTGTCGACATATTTAGTATTATATGTATATCATAATTGTCAACAGAAACGACTACATCAGCGTATTCAAAGTCTATTATATTATACTCTGGATTGATTTGTATCTCTTTAGTGCCGGAAAGCTATATCCATTATCCAGTCTATCGTACAGTTGAATATCGTAGGGAAAAGCAGTCTCGATGGACACCAGATTGTATTTCTGTCAGTTCCCCACAGATCTGTGCCAATATACATTGATATTGAAAAATGCCTTTATGAGTGGAATGATTTTTTCTGGAACACCATCATATTCCATCATCGTCCAAAGTGCTATTCTATGAACTGAAAATCGGTAAAACATGTGGTTGCTGATATTTTAAGCGAGTTTAGATATTATTGAGTTATTATTTAGGTACTTTTCTTATCAGCTAAGCACGCGTCCCGATCTGAATCTGGCTTGATTGGAGCACAACCTGCATTGTTGTACTGCATAAATCCATTTAGTAAGAGCGAAACGATTTTTCCAAGGATATCCTATAGGTCGATTCCTCGATAATTGTCGCAGTTGCAGTATTGTCACCTTTCTTAGGAATTGAGAATAGAATTTCCTTTGCTCCAGTAATCTGGTATTGTTTCTTTCTTCCATAGCCGTGAGTACATTTGCTGAAGGTATAATATGACTATGACCAACATAATATAATGTGAAGAGTTTAGCCCGAAGATAATCTTCTCCAGAGGTTTTATTAACCTTAAGTTTCTAAATGTTAGAGATTATTTTCTCTTCTGTTGGCGTTTCGCAGTTAGAATATGGCTGGAAGAGCGATTCAGCGATACGTCCAGGTTGACACATCGTGGTTAAGTTTGGCCTCAAAGGATTCCTTCTACCTTACAAGCGATCCTTAATAGCCTTAACTAGTACACCTTGTATCTATCTTGTATCTGACTGTTCCCTCAGTTATAGCAGTTGCTTTATGAAGATGATGAAGTATTTTCCTATTATCGCCTAATCGAGCCGCAATCTCCATTTTCAAGGCTATATCGCTCCAATAGCGATTTCTGTCGAGCCGTGCTGTTGTCTAATTCTTCAAAACATCTGATAGTCAGGATCTTCTAACATTCGTGCTTTGGCAACCATTTCAGAAAGCTGAAACATTTGCTTCCGATTAGTGTGGAAATGGAAACATTCTTTTAATTGTGATCAGTATATTATTATATTATTATCATATATCATCATATACTTATTATTATATGTATTCATTTGCCGTTCCTGCCGCTGTTTGTCAAATACTCTTCGGCAAAGCAAAGAAGGCGTTTCCATTGGCGCATTCTGTATTTGCCAATTAACAAGTTTATCGTGGCGACATCTTGACTTATGCATGCATTTAATTCTCCTCCATTTATGACTATTATGACTTTTCGTTAAAGGTGTTGTTAAAAATTGAAGTTCCACATAGAATTTATTCTTATAGTGCCCATCTGCGCTTGAATTTGGAACATATACTCTGACCGAAATATTGCAGAACTTTCCTTTGAAAAGAACCATGGGATGAGGCCATGCGATTTGGCAGCTTCCACTCAATCAAAGCCGACCGGGTTTTTTCAAATATGATACGGCTAACATGTCCCCTCGCAGAGAGTCGTTTTCCTTGACAGATTTCGAACAATTATTCTGGTCCACGAGCAGATCATATCCTCAAACCTTGAGGTTGTTTGATTACGCTCGGATTCCATACTTATCTTATCTACCACAGGGTTGGGAATATCATGGACATCGGATGCCATGTTAAGAAGATCTAAACTTCGTGCATGACTCTTTCATCATAGAATCACTTGGAAATATAGTTGCATGTGGGTCTTCAACAACCACTCGGATTTTTATTATCATTACAGGTTTTTCTCCTGTCAAAGACAAAGGCAAAAAAAAGGAAAAAATTTAAGGAAGGATGAAAAACAAATTAGAAAATAATGAAAAAATTTGCTATATATATAAATATATATATATTTAAAAGGTATATAATTTGATTTAACAAATAATTAATTTTTTGTTCGAAAGAAAATTTAAGAGAATTTAGCTGAATTATTATCAGAAATCACAAATAAATTAAGAATGCTTTGTTAAAATGACTCAGCAAAAAAAATTTAAACCTTTCAAACAAAAATTTTGGAATTTTCACGAATTTTTTATCGGAGCCATGCTTTGTAAATTGTTCCAATTTTGGTATATGTTCGTAGGATTGATTAATTTATTCCATGTTATCAAAATGGTTACATCAGATATTTTAAAGATATTTTTCAAACTTTTTCTTTTATAGGAAACATTTCGATATTAGTGATTCGTTTCACCAAAGCTAAAACAGTTAAAATAATTGATAAATTTTTTCTCATATAGAGATATGCTTTTATGATTTTCCTTCTTCATATTGAATTTATTTGTTTAAGCAGCGATTTGCATAAGCAGCGATGTTTTCTTTTTTTTCAGGTAACCGAAGAAGCCATCCAAGTGTTGGTAAATTCTTTTCCGATTGCGAAGGATCCAAATTACAAAGTAGTTTTCTAGAATTATGATTTTTCCTTTTTTCCTTAGCCATAATTTCTTAGTTATCTTAACGCTATGAATTGAAAAGACTACCATATTATATTTCAGGATGATCTGCGGGCAACAACTATCGTTATCGGTGGGACGATTTGCAATTCATCTTTGCTAAAAATGCGAGATAGTCGGGTTGTGCTTGATTTGAGTGATTATAGCAGTCTTTCAAGTACCGCTACCGCTCGAAGCATGCTGTCCAGTGCTTCTCGTTTGCTTGGTGAAATAAGCTTTTAAATTTTCTTAAAACAACTTTCGTTTTAACTGCTTCTATTATTTATCTAAAGAACTGAGTATATTGAGTTTCTTTCTGGTTTTTAATCCCAAATCTTCATGTCCTTTATTGAATTCTATCACATTTCTTTCTTTGATAATTCTGCGTTAAGGCCATTGAAAGGCAGAATGCTTTAACAAAACAAAAGACATAGAAGCCTTGACAGTATTATACACAATTTCGCAGCTCAGATAATTAAATAATATGAAATAATAGGGTTTATAAAATTATAACGAGTTTAAAATAAATTTCGAACCGTGTATAAATTAATAATAACAATAATAATGATAATTATAACATGTCATTATTTATGATATTATTATTAATAGTAAAAACAAAAATAAATAAATCATCCCAATTAATTTTAATAATAATAATGGGCCGCTTGAGTCTCATCTTCGCATAAAATAGCGATTATGCAACATACGAAGATATGGTTTTAAATATTCAAACTAAAGATTAATCATATAAAAGAAGTATATGACAAATTATTTTGAATAAATCATGAATTAATGGTCAAGTGGAATTTTAGATAAAAATTTGATCTTACCAGCCAAACTAATTAACTAATCCGCAGTCCGCGGCATTTTATTAATTTCTTTTTATTGTAGCGGAATTATATGCAATAGATTTTGATTTTGACTTGAAAAATGAATTTTTCGGTAAATAACTATATAAATTTTAGATATAAATGTCAGCTCCGACGGTGATACATCTGGCGATGAATTTGAATCTCTGAACACGCATAGTTTGTTTATTTTTTTCAAATTGTTATATTCACAAAACATTTGGTAATATGTTAATACATTACTCGTTTTAATCGTTTAAAATTCTCAGGATCGTTTATAATTGATGCACTTCATGGAGAAGAAGACGATTCACCATTGGAAAATCAAAAATCTATAATAAAGTGGGCTGAAGAAGAAGCGCAAAATCTAGGACTTCTGACGAAATAGGGACATTCGCTGTTTTTTAAGATTTTTATTTTAAATATGAAAAGAAATTTGCAGGAAGAAATGATACTGTTCAGTTCGTTTTATTTCATATATAATGTTTGTAGAAACATAATTTATTGCTTTATTTTTTTGTAACTTAGTTGTTGTTTGCTTGATGCTTTCTATTTTTTATATTTATTAGTCATTTAAACTTTTTTCGATGATTTGACTATCAATTAGAATATTTTGGTTTGTTTTTAAAATTTTTGTAAAGTTTTTTTCATATATAAATTTGATTAGGCAGCCAAAAGTCAAATCACGTAATAGTGCTTAAGTTTAATTGGATTGTGTTAAGGTTGCCATTCAAAAAACTTTAAAATTTCTTAAAATTAGAGAGGAATATTTTAATTGTCCCATTGTTTCATTTTGCCATGCATCTTGTCTCCACTAATTTACTTATCCAAGCAATTGATCTCGCATTCCTGGAATTGAGCAAAATGAAATTTTAGTAGATCTCGAACAAAAGAAAAAGAAAGATGAACTTTATATATAAACTTGTCGTTGCACGTTGAATAGTGAACAATAGTAATGTGTGATCACTGAAGGGTCTAAAAAAATGCCAAAATAAATGAAATAAACGGATTGATATGCTATTTTCCATTTTCAGAATTTCAACTAACGAACTCTTTTTGAGTTTTATGACGTTAAAGTCATGATTAAACAAGTGATTGCGACAATTTTTTTCGAAATTTCAAAAAATTCATTATGCCATTTTTTTCCTATTGCGTGGTTGTTTTTTAAATGTGTTGCTGGTTATTTGGAAGTGGTTTATCGAAATGTGGAAAATGTGAAACGAATGTTGGTGCTTTTTCCTACAAACGGTCTATTTCGAGTGATTGAAAAAATAAATGGGTTGATTCATCAATGTTAATCGAAAGCTCATTTATGTTAATAGCGTAGCGTGTAAAAAATCGCATAGCAGTCCTGTAAAGCGATTTATATGAACCATTAAATAATAAGCGGATATGTGGAGTTTAGGCTGTGGTGAAACAGTTCACGGCAGCGGGGCTATTTGTATGCTTTGGAACATATTTATGCTGTGGACTTGGATATCTCTTTTTTTTGTAAGTTTTTTGTAAGTTTTCAATTAACTTTGGCCCATTTTAGGCCCATCTATTCGAAATATCCGCAGTTATTTCGCCTGTTTATTCGAATTTCAGCACAATATTTTTTAATCAGTTTTTTACGGAAAATTGAAGAATAATTTTGATACTATTTGTAAACTATTGAATAAATAATCTTTCATATTCCAGCAATTTTGAATTTTATAAAATGAATAAGTTTATAATATATGAATAGATTTATAATATATATAATAATAAAAAATGAATGAATAAATGAATAAATTTTTTCTCATTTATAAAAATTCCTCCTTCTTATTGTAAAATTGTAGCCAGTAGCTCTTAAATTAAATTTTTCACTGCTACTAATTTCATATTTTTACTAACAATTTATCTTTTTTAGGATAGATTACTATTAATCATTTTTTGAAAATTATCATGTACATTGCTTTCGGTCTTTAGGAACTTCATGTTTTCGTCAAACATCAACAAAAGATTTTTACAGTTTGTGTAAGAAAAAGTACTGCATAAATTGTTATCGAGAGGAATTTGATAGAATCGCTAAAGTTCGTCGCAGAACAATGTGTTTTATTGACGACAAATCAGAAAGGTAAAATAATATTACGTAATAAGTTTCATGGAAAAATCTCTTCATTTACGATGATTCGATAATCCATTTTTCAATTAATTTGCATGAACTTTTTTAGAAATCGTTATAAGAGAGAGAGAGGCTGATGCTAGATGTGCTGCGTTTTTATCTTTTATCTTGTCTCATCATCCATCTTTAATGACAAGGATATTGTAATCATTCGGCTTATTCTCTTCAAAACAAGATTTTATCTATTTAAGGGAAGCTCCGCAATGAAGGAATATAAGTATTATTCTTTCAATGAAACCAGTTTCATTGAACTCAAAATTTCCTGCTTTAGTTTTCTCAAGTTTCGCTTCTTTTTTTATAATTTAATCATTTCAATTTATTTCAATTGGTAAATATTTTTAGATTCCTCACCTTTGAAACTAAAATTATTTTAATAATTCATTCATTTTCGAATAAATCAATGACTCGATTTGTTATAAAATTTAGTAGATTAGCAATTGGAGGAGCTGATAAACTGATAATCATTTCTTTCTCTTCTCATTTCTTTCTGTTATTGCTAGCGCAAATAAGATGAGAGCATTTTGCCAGTGAATCACCTGCAGATGAAAGTTTATGTTAGATCTTCACCGCTGCCTGAATTCTGAATTTCGCTTTATTACTTGCTATTAAGAAAACGAAGTAATACAACAAAGTACATGAACTTTTTTCGCTGATATGAATTTGGCATCGAAGAACACATCTAGTTATGTGAAATTACGTGGGTAACCAACACCTCAACCAGATTGTTTATATCCTGGTCAGTCGCCGTTGGAAGAGTTTCGTATTAGGTAATTGTTGCTATGTAGTGGTAGCGAAAATGGTAACCTCCATGGATCTGACTATGCTATAGTTCGAGCCGCATAAAATTGACAATTCTCAAGAAATAGCAGCTCCCAAGATTTTTCAGCTATCTCAAACTAAAAGATTTGTGAATAGTAAGCGCAATTCAAATGGAATTATTGACACCTCAATAATATAAATATTAACAATTTTTCTGAAACGGCAGATGAATACTTGTTGCAACTAAAGGAATATTCCGAAAATCAGGCATTTCCACGCTAATATATGTTAGTAGGAAGTACGTTAGTTATCGGAAGCAAATTTTTAACTCTCTGAAATGACTAAGCACGAATGCCAGGAGATTTTAACTATCAGATGAAAGATTCTAACTATCAGATGTTTCAAAGAATTAAATAGCAGCGCAGCAGGACAGAAATCGCTATTGGAGCGATATAGCCTTGAAAATGGAGATGGTGGCTCGATTAGTCAATAATATGAAAATATTTCATCTTTTTCATAAAGCAACTGCTAAAACTGAGGAATTGTTAAAAACGAGATAATAATGATACGCCTGTTAAGGTTACTAAAATTTGCTTGTAAGGTAGAAAGAATTCTTTGAGACCAAACTTAACCATGATGCGCGCAATCTGTTGGTATAACTAAATCAAATCGTCGAACTGTATGTTTGCAACTGTAGACAGCCAGCAGAACGGGAAACAATCTCTCATCGAAAAGTTTATGGCAAATAAAATTCCGATAAAGATGATTTTGACAGTCATGAGGAAATGCAAATAACGCTAAATAACGTGTTCGCATTGCATCGAGGATCGAACTCATGATCAATATAAATGAAATTAAAATCTTTCGTTCTTATATATCTCATATATAGCTGATAAGATCTAGATCTGTTTTCATCAATTCATACGTGGTTGAGGAAGTGCATGATTTTAAACGTGGACCCATTTTAATCCCAATTTGGTGGATAAAAAATAAAATTACAGCCCGCGTAGCTAGAGATACATTCTTCCAGTTGACGAAATCTTTATGGAAACGTCGTGAAGGCGAAAGTCCGCGTAAAAGACCAAAATCCATGTGGTTGCAATTGCCTTGATTTTTTTATATGGTTGTGAGATATGACCAATGAGAATGAAAGATATTAAGAAGTTACCTATTTTGATCACTCATGTCTAAGATATATACATTTTACGTTCGCTAAGCGGATAAAATCACATGAAATCACATGCATCCATCTTCTGTCAAATACCACTTGCATTAACAGTACCATCACAAAGCGTCGCCTTTACTGATTATTACACGTTTTTTATTATCCACCACAGGAGTTGACATATATTTCGCTAGAGCCTGTGATGAATAGCATCAAAAATGAAGCGGGCTAATCAAAATCTAAACTGATACAGTCAGGATCAAGAAAAATATTGAAAATATAGGTGGACGAGCGATATATGGGCTTAGACAGTGGAATAAGGAATGGCTTGTGAATAACTATCAGCCATGGTATCGGATCAAACAGCTTGAAAATCTTTGAAAGTTAGAATCAGCTGAGCCTAACCAGTAATGGTGACAGATGTTAGAAAACTTATTCGCATAATTATAAAAATAAAGATATGGTTCCTTATTTATGCATTACGATCCCTTATTTATTTATTAAACAATTTAAATTTTAATTTTTATAAATAAGGAATAAAGTGTGGTTGCTTCGATTAATTAATTTGTAAACTCGATTTCCATCCTTTGGTAATACAAATACAACTGTTATTAAAATCTTGACGGTGTTTTCTCACTTATGAATTAATTCACTGGTGAAGGGTTTTATTCTAACAGCTAGTAGAATCAGTAAAGCGGAGATTGTGAGGTGGTGTTAAAAAGAGATGGAGAACTGTAAACAAATGAGATTTCTAGATGAATCTTCGAAATTTTTCATTTATCAGTAGCGATATGAATTTCCTATAATATACTTTCTCCTAAATATTAAACAAATATTTTTATATTTTAAATTTTCTTTAAAAAAAAGTATTTAAAAGAAGTATTTTTCACTGGTTATTTTTAATATTTCAGTAATAGTGATTCAGTAATAATATTAGTGATCTTATTGTGAGAACTAGCAATTAAAGATAATTAACGGAGGAACGATAGCTGAGTGGTCGTTGCTGAGATTATCATCTTAAGAGAAACATTTGATTGTTGCTTCCTGCACGTATAAACCTGTCATTAAACGATTTATGCTACCTTCTATCACCAACTGATTCTCTGGCAAAAATGTTCCGCCGCACTTCCAGCAATGGACCTCTGCCAGAAATGATGACTGTTAACCACTTATTAATTAATATATTTTTTGAATTTCGACACAGAATGAAAGAATGGTTATATGAAATTAAACGAAATTATAACCGAATCCAATTTATCTGAAGAAAAAAAATCTTTTTCATCCATTTGCTGAATAACAAAAAAGTAGAAGTAATCAAGACTGAAAACGCCACAGTCATCTAATTCTATTATCCTAATTTATGAAATGAGTAAAGTCCACTAATATTATTTTCAGAATTTATTGCTTAGTCAATTATTTTGCTGTTGCCCGAGGCCAATCTTCACACCAGTGCACATTTGGTATCTCGGTTCGATTATTAAAGTTTTTGTTATTCGATGACAGCGTCGAAGGTGAATAGAAACGCCGATTTGAAGTTTAGAAAAGAGAATTTTTTTTTTTCACTGTACTTGTCAAAGTGATTAAAATCAGATGCATTGCTTTTTTTGAAATTTTCATCAAAGATGGTGGATTCCTGTAACGTTTTTTTCCAAAATTTTTGAATATTATAAGATATGCTATTAATAATTAGATATGCACGATGACATTTATCGATCTTCGCACATTTTTGGGATTTTTTAAAAATGTGATACCAAATTGATTTGTGGATAAAATTGATGAGGTAACTATACTATATAAAAGATTTCATCCCGTAAAGTTTCTCTTACATTTTTTTTAGGCATTTTTTATACATTTAAAGTATTGAATATTATTGTATTCTCAAATATTTGCTTTAATATAAAATTATCACTGGCTTTAATGGCTTTTAACAAATGATAGATATTTCTATTTGCAATGATTAACGATTTTGCTATTAGTTATTAAGGGAATATAACGAATTTCGAGAGGACGCCATGGGGTAAACTCGCGAGAGAGTTCTGCATGTTCGCAAGACCGGTCTTTTTGCTAGTTAAAAATAAAATAAGATTTTAATTTTTTCCTTTATTTGAAAATTTATATTTATTTATCTTATAAGTTTTTATAAGATATATTTATAGACATATTTATCTTATCTTATAACTTATTTATCTTTTAAGTATATGAAATAATTTCGATGTTAACGGTGGTTATTGCTTTCTTAAAGCTCTTTTATAATGAATTTTTTTACGCTCTTCTGATACTCTTTATACTCTACTCTTTTTCAAATTTTTTATAATTGCTTAGCCATTATTTTACTACATCTCTAATAAAATAGAATGTTATAGAGTGCCATGTAATACAATAATTATAATAATTATGGCACAAAAACATTTACAACATTTAATCGCATTAGTCAGCTGAATCAAATTCTTTGCGTTCATCGTTATTCAATGAGTTTTCCTCTCCATATTGAATAAAAAAATTTTGCCAAAATCGTTATATGATTTCTTCAAAATATTATTTTTTGAAAATTTTCTAAGAATACCAAAAATAGGTTTATTTTCATGTAAATGCCATCATTTCATCAAATTTTCCTTAAAAATTTTTGAGAAAAAAGTTATAACTTTTAAGAAAATTAATTTCTATAACTTTCTTTATTGAAATATTGCTCTTAGATCGATTAGAATCGTTTATTTTTGTATCATTTCTCTCGAGTTGTGTCCAAAAAATGCATTTTTATGCATTATTTTCATATATATAAACATCTACAATTGTTGATTCGAAGAATAAAGTATTTTGTAAAGTTCGAGAGAAGTAAATAACTTTGTGATATTCTAACGGCAGTGGTAATATAAGAATACACTATTACCAAAAGCTCCGCATATTTAAAAATTGTCAGCTAAAATTTAAAAAATTTTTGTAAAAACTGATAAGTAAACTCCTTCGAACAACAAATAAGCGGCTATTAGCTTATGAAATATTAAATTTAAGAATGAATAGAATGAAGCACGTTTTATGTTAATAATCACGAGATCTCGAAGGAAAACATCAAAAACGACTTCGTAACTAAAAGACTTAGTAAATTCCAGTTCGTTTTCATCTATGTTTTGGTGCTTTAAACTCCATATGCAAAAAAATTTGCGATACTCTTTTTAATGGACCTAATGGTTTTGAATGAAACAGGATGATTCTGCCTTGATAATGTATTTTGTGGGGTAGTACATGGAATGTGATCAACAGCAAGTTTTTTAGAAAATTATGGAAGGTTTTCAAAAAACGCCTTTGTCTTTAGAGAAGTATAAATTGTTGCTAATGATCATACTTGATTATTTTCCACTTTCGTCAGCGCAGGTGTAGATGGCTGGGAAATTGATACAATATTTTGAAATTTATACCTATGTGCATCAAGACTGCGTTCTCTTCCATGCAGCACTGCTTGTTAGCATTCAGCACAAGAGATATAAAAAATCAATTAAGAGCACACAACCTTACATACATCTGATGCTTACAGCTAACGAAAGACTGCAACAGACGGGGCTAGACCGGGCGTTGACAATAGCAGCGAAAAGGTCTTAAAAGCAATGTTGATGTTGATGTCTCAATTTCCATAAGTTTATCAATGGTTCAAGAATATTTAAATATTAAATATTAGGTGTTACGGTTTAAATATTTCGAATCCACTCTCATACTCAATAATGCCTAAAAGAAAGATGACATTCCAAACAGTATCCTTCTTTTATCTGGCTAAACTTCTCTGAAATCACCCCAATATCAGCCCTATAATAAAAATTCGCAAACACCTGGTTTTATGCACAATGCAGTGGCTGCGAAATATGGTAGAAGATATCAGAAGACCATTTTTTTTTTCTTTAAAAGTTTTCACCATTACTGGTTAAATTTTTTACAATTTAAATTTTTATAAATAAGGAATAAAGTGTGGTTGCTTCGATTGATTAATTTATAAACTCGATTTCCATCCTTTGGTAATACAAATACAACTGTTATTAAAATCATGACGGATAACATTACTAGTTAAACTCGCTCCGCTGGCTTGTCACACTGGACAAATATGCCAGGGAATCCCTTCGTGATAGAAGCAGAGATGAATCGTCAGCATCATCCGGATTTTTTAACAGATTTACTCCTGTGCGAATAGAACCTTAGTATCGACGCTCCGAATTGAACAACAACCCACTAAGCCACACTATCTCCATCAGAAAGCTATAGGGCTATTTGTCTCTTTGATCATCATTTGGCTAAGGAATCATTATATATCTTATGTTCTCACCATATGAACAGAATGTCACATGGTCACATCCACCTTCGTCCGAATACTACTATTTGAATTAAGAATATAAGCATAAAGTATCGTTGGACCATGTTCATACTTGATATGGAGATGTGGTCCATAATAGGAACTATCTCGCTATTTGTTTAATCCTGTGATCGATATCACATCATATCGATATCATCAAAGGCGAGGAGGATCAACTGGAACCCCCAAATGGATATGTTCAAGGGAGATTTCAAAGAGACATCTGCAGCCCAAATATGTAGGATATTCAGAAAAAGAATTAATTTGCGAAAAGAATTAATTAATTAATTAATTTTAATGGATTTAATCAATCGATAATGTAATCGGTTTATTTATGGCATAGCATCGGATCGGAAGGCTTGGGAACATCTTATCCTAATTGCTAATAAAATCCGCCAAAGCAACAATGATGGATCAGAAGATTGTTATTTAATAAATCCATTAAAATTTCGTGCTTCTACTATTTCATCGATGCCAAATTACAATCGCCAAATGTCGATGATAATAAATTCGGCCAAATAATAAATTTTCATTTTCATAAATTTTCATAAATTTTTTATTTTCAATTTTATTTTCTCCTATATTTCCTAAATTTCCTTTCTTATCGTAAGTAAATTCACAAATTTTGTTCATTAATAATTCAAAGTGGTCATTTTGCCTGAAAATATGTGGTCATCCGACAACTGAGAAGCTAATAAGAGGAAGAGTCGCATAAATTTTGTACAATGCAGTTTTCTCCCAGATTTCTTTCCAGATTTTCATGAAGATATATATATGCAGATGGCAATTTCAATTTATTAAATCACTTGTAATAATCGCATAAAAATTGTGAGCAAGAAATTTAAAAAAGGAATTAAGGATTTGCTATAATATCTATTTTCAGTCAAATAGATTGGCCATTCCTAAGAAGTAAATTAGTGATTACGGGCGCCAAATCAAGGCTGAGTACGGTAAAAGTTTGTAAGAAAATAGAGTGGTCAAATAGTAAACCCGACAAAGCAATCCGAAAAATTGAACTTACTGGTCGGAAACAGAAGCGTGAAAATGTGGGTGCAATTTTTCAAAGGTGAGAAAACTAATTTATTATAATAAATTTTATGTAAATGGTTTCTTTAAAATCGTTACGCTTACGCTTTTTCGCTATTGAAAGGAAAATTTTGAAAAATGAAAAAGAAATTAAAGATTTATTGTGTTTGATCCATTTTTTATTAATATAAAATGGATGGGTTTACGATCCGAAATCTTGTTTACGAATGAAGTCGGCATATTTGCCGTCAAATTCAATAAGCTCTTGGTGAGTACCGCTTTCTATGACTTTGCCATTTTCAACAAAAAATATTCGATCTGCGAACTGTATAGATGAAAGTCGATGAGCAACAGTTAAACAAGTTCGACCAGTACTCGCGTTTTCTAATCCTTCCTGTACGGCCTAAAATTTTTACCGTTAGGAACTCCAAAAATAATGAAAATTTCAGGTCTATATCGTTAATGAAACATAAATTCGACTAATATAACAAAAAAAATTCAGAAATAGCTTTCAGCTTCTAATATGACTGGTGTTACCAACTGCTGAGATGGAAGCTAAGAACCACCTAAGAATCACTAAGAGATAGAAATATAGGTGCATCTTCAGTAATATTCCACTTTCAATGTTTACTTCTATCGAACGAAAAGAATTAAAGCCACGTTATTTGGCTTTGGTTCAACTGTTTGACCATCTTTACCTGACAATACTAAGTTCATATTTACTTTACCTTTTCGGATATTTAAGCAAGCAATAAAGCAACCTTTTCACTTTCAGCATCCAGAGCACTGGTAGCTTCATCCAACAGCAATATCTTAGGATTTCTAATCAGTGCTCGAGCGATTGCTATTCGTTGTTTCTGGCCACCTGAGAGTTGTGAACCACGTTCTCCTACTTCGGTATCATAGGCCTAATTCATTTTTGAAATTAACCGTTAACAACCGTTAACAAAAATTCTCAAAAAGAATAAATATGGAATAAAAAATCGGGGATAGGACGGCTCACTGGGTTGTTACTCAGCGCCTATGCTGATGTCCTATTCCCCACAGGAGTAAACCTGTCAAAAAATCCGGATGATGCTGACGACTCTGTGTTTTTACCACGGAGGGATTCCCTGGCATATTTGTTCAAAAAGCCAGCGAAGCGATTTTAACCAGTGATGGTGAAAACTCTTAAAGAAAAAAAAATAAGAAATATTAAATTACCATCGGTAAAGCCTCAATAAAATGCTGCGCATTGGCAATTTTGCATGCTTCACGAACATCATCCATTGTTTTATCGCTTGTTCCTAAAAGAATGTTTTCAGCGATGGTACCACTGAAAAGAACAGGTTCTTGTCCAACGAGAGCCATTTGGTCTCTAAGATATCTTAGAGATAGTTGATCGATAGTTAGGCCATCTATTTGCTACAATTATATAAAATTTACATATAATTACATAAGATTTTCTAAAATCATTTATTAACTTTTTTCAAATTTTGAAAAAATTAAAAAAGACCAAAACAAAAAAATCTCGTTAAGTAAACAAGAATAATTATGCAGCTAGATTTTACACGAAACTTACCATTTCGCCTGAGGTAGAATTATAGAATCTTTCTAATAATGCAATAATTGTGCTTTTACCTCCGCCTGAAGGTCCAACGATTGCTACAGACTGACCCTAAGAAAGAATTTTCGTTGATTATTGGCATAATTGATTTGATTTTTTAATCTTGTCAAGTTTTTCAAGAATTCTGGAAAATTATACGAATTCGCTTGGATGAACTTATTAAAGGTTACTCTGTTTTTTCCTCTTTTGTTTGTTTGTTTATTTAATGATAAAATATTTACGATAGATGAATGAAATTTATAGTGAGCCTCAGTAATTAAGCACGATAAATTTCTTCAAGCAACATTTCAATTGGTCATTTCAATTGGTCATTTCTGTAATGTATTTAAAAATTTTCTATTTTCTAAATGTATTTTCTTATACGAGACAACATAATTCATGATTTTCTTTACAGGAAATACTCTAATTACTAACTTTATGTGCAGTAAACGAAAGACCGTTTAAAATTGGTGATGTGGGTCGACTTGGGTAAGAAAAGCGAACATTTTTGAATTGAACTTCACCATCGATTTTCTGTAAAGGATTAATTCAATATGAGATCATTGAAAAGCATAATTAGACTCATTTAATCGAGATATTCAGTGAAATTAAGTAATTCTGCAAATGCTTGGAGCCATTACTGGACAACTTCTTTCATTGATATTTTCAATAACACTTTTAGCATTGATTATACGAAAAATGGAATCTGACGCCGATGAGGCCATAATAAATGTGTTCAAACAGCCTGCGACCATTATGAGGGCCCAACCACCTGTAGCCACTGATATAGCAGATCTTAAATAAGATACCAATGTGTAATCATGACGAGTTTTTTTTTAGTGAAAAACTGAAGTCACTAGTTTTAATTTGCTTTCTGTCCTATCAAAATGATTCCTTATGGCATTCTTTACGAAGCTCTAATCGAAAAGCTGCTTAAAGCACAATTCTAAAATATTTATAAGGCAATGGTTAAAGAAATGCATTTTATCATCGGCCAAAAATTATTTAAAAGCAAAAGACATTTAATGAGCACAGTTCAAAAAAAAACTTTAAAAAAAATTTTTATACGTGAAAGTGCTTATTGGCTCAGTATAACCATAATAAATAAGTGGTATCCCAAGGCAGTAGGACGCCATATCTGCGAAATACAAAAATGACGAGACGACAGCAAATTGGAATGCTTCATACGGTGTGCTCTTTTTATAAAGACGTAAAGCATCACTTAATTTTTTATCGTAGAGCATATGAAAATATTCTTCTCTTGTTAACAATTGAATTGTTCGTACTTGCTCAACAATTTCGATAGCAAGCTGCAAAAATTCGAAGAATTAATTGTTATGCAATTATGCAATTTCAGATGGGCCGATGATTTTTCAAGATATATATATAAGATGGAGATATTTTCTATTCTCTTTTATCGATGATTTTAAGAAAATGATG
This sequence comes from Dracunculus medinensis, assembly GCA_900625125.1. Lineage (NCBI taxonomy): Eukaryota > Metazoa > Nematoda > Chromadorea > Rhabditida > Dracunculidae > Dracunculus > Dracunculus medinensis. The sequence goes on from UYYG01001263.1 coordinate 17,743, forward strand.
ATTTTCACATTTATTTCTTCAAGCCACTTTTTGAGAAGAAAATGCAGTGATCAATGGAGCCAAATCAGATATAATAAGCGCTGTTGAAAGAAAAAAAATTAAAAAAACGAAGAATTTTAATCAGTAGATGAAGAAAAATTCCTTAAAGATACCTGTCCTGTTAAATCCTCTTTAATAGCTTGCTTATTATATTTTTGCATCAAATTTGCAATCAAATATTGCATTAAACAAAGTGCGCAAAACATGGCAAAGCCTAATAGACCGATTTGCCAAGAAAAAATTATTGCAAGAATAATTAAGACAATTATGGAAGCGAAATTATTGACGATCTGCATCATCCTAGAATCAAGAGCCTGAAAGAAAATTGGAACAAAATGCCGCAAGTATGAGAAAGATTAAAGGCAAAAATTGCAGTTTTGATTTGCAGGTTTTTTTTCTAATAATCAGAATTTTAATTCTGAAAAAAATTCACTGGTTTTATATTGGGTGCATCAATCGATATCCTCGTAACCATCATTGCATGGCTTTGTGCAGGTATATCGAAATAACCGGAATCTTGGTGAAGAATGTTTCGTAAAGCTCGCAACCTTAATTTATCAACGATAAATTCAGCGGCGCGACCAAACGTGTACGTCTGCAAAAATACATATTAATATCAGTAATAAAGTAATAACTACTGATGAATATCCAAATTGAAAGTTAGTCTTTAGTCAGCCAACATGGTATTTTGGTCTACGAAGAAACTGTCTAAAAAAGCCCACTACACCTCGCTTATCATGAAACCATGATTATCGAACATTTTGAAGATTTGCAGATTAGAAATTAAACGACGTGCCAAGACTGCCGTTATTGGAATGATATACCCCTTAATATGCTGGCGATCGACAGAGCCGGCGATAGAAAAATCTTTTAGCAGCAATAGCGCAGATGACCAGTGACAAGAATGTGGTATCTGTAAGGAATGTAAAACGATCGCCCTTCATGATTTAGAGAATTCATCGACATTTAACTTAAGACGTACCGTCCATGGTGCCGGAAAATTGGAATACTTATCGGATGTATTTAGTAGCCCATAGAGAGCAAAAAATAACTTCCGTATCATACTCTGGTAACTCGAACAATAATAATACGAAGATAAAGTAGTACTGAAGCTTTTTTTATAACACTGGCAATGGTCAGTTCCGTGGCCGTGGAATAGATCCTTTCCTAAGCTGCATACTCACGCATGGATCATACTCACGCACATGGTCTACTCGTCTCATTGCCTATTAAAAAATTGATTACTAAGTGATAATTATGAATCAGTTAGCGAAGCTCAATAATATTAAATAATATTAAAATAGTTCTTAATTAAATCATCTTGACGATTGATTTTCAGGGCATTTTATGAAATCGTTAAGTTTGTTCCACTGATTTTCATTCGATGATTTTCATGGATTTTTTAAATATTATTAAAATCGCTTCTACAGAACCATAAATCTCATATATTACATGCCATCTTCTGATTATTAGTCTTACAAAAGAGTCAAATTGAGGACCATATATGATGCCTCTGCAGCGTAATGAAAGGGAATATCTCTTATTGAGAACCTATTCAGTTTTATTATTTCAACTGGTTCTCATACGACTACGCCAATAAAAGTTTTATTAATTGCAGATATTGAAAAGGCTTTTTACAAATGAGAATTTGATAATTTATAGTTTCATTCTAATTCAATTTGGAATTATAAGTGGCTCATTTCTGTTATATGCATCTTTCACAATTTGTAAGCAGACAAATGCAAGTTAACGGAACAAATCTTATGAAAACATTAAATTTAAGATTATTACCATATTAAGATCAACCGGCCAATATCGCTATAGTACAATTGCAGTTGCGTTTCCATAATTTCGATTAAATCATAATTGGCCAGTGAGAGGTCGGGAATGACCCGAAGAAGTGTGATATATTATGTAATATTATGTGATAGTATGTAAAATATTGTCTTTTTTTCGCTATTTTAAATCATTCAGGTTGATATACATTACATTATATATTAAGATCGAATTTGAGCTAAACTTCCTGAATACCTTTCTAAATATCTCTATTTGATCATATCGCATTGGAGCCTTCCTCATTCCCTTCTATCTATTCTATTTATTTGCATGTTTACTTTTCACTCTATTTTTATTGTTATTACCATTCTATATTTTAAATCCTTTATTATTCACTGTATTTATTTACGCAGTAACACATAAACTGTCCTATTCGTTTTCCACAAGGAGAGATTTGGCATTGGCCACTCTACCATGCTAAAGGAATTTCGATTGCGAAAGAGCCAATTATTATTCAAGTGCCGATTTCTATCGCATCTCCTAAATCTAAAGAGTTTTCAGCACCAATGAACTGGAAGAGCGAAAGAAAGGACATATAGGACAGGAGAAATTTTTTTGTTGCTTTATTACTGATTTAGAGATCTTACGCAATAATTAAATAATTTGTAAATATATGTGGTTCGACTACTCGATTCTGAGGAAATAACTATAAAAAATATTTCATAACCATTTTTTGGGGATAAATTACAATAACAAATTAGATGTATTGGCTAATTAAAATATCAAATTTTACAAACCCATTATTGGCTGAGGAACTACCATATTTTAGATACCTTGCATCTAAATACTTAGCTTGAGAGATTTTGTTGAGAAAAGATTTTAATTATTTAAGATTTAAAACTTTTACCAAATGAAAGGCAAAATTTCGACCCAGATGAACGCAGCAAGAATTATCTCTTTTCATTTAAATCAATTATTCAAAATTTTCGTGGACCACCAGGAAATCAATTACTTGGGATGAAACACAGCTGAAGATCTTGCAGATGAAGTACATGGAAAAGGCTATCTATTTTTGATGATTCATGCACTCGAGCCGCATCTCATCCAAACAGATAAAATCCTACATGATCACATCACAGAACGTTGTCTGCGCTGGTTAGGTCATAATTTGTGCTATGATTATAAAAATAAACACACGCCATCTGCTAAGCCCTATGATGCTTGAGGTAAGAATGATAAGGACCAATATCAAGATTGCGAGATTTTCTTCATAAGAGATTCTGCATACATAAAATACCGGTCTTGCGGTATAAGGGGTAGAAGAATGGGATGGGAAGCATGGCAACAGATCAAAAGGATTGGAAATGCTTCATCTTTCCAGTCAGCGACGCTAAATTAACCACTGATGATGAGAATTGTTAGAAGAGGAAGATGAAAATGATTGCTTTTTGTAAAGTCTAACTGCACAATTTGTCGCAAAATTTACCATCTAAGAAATAAATTTCATAGTTATCTGCTTTTAAATAAATAATGTTTGAATCGGATTCTGCATCAGGGATCACCACTAAAATATGATAAGAGGCAAAGGGCCAATTGAATTATTTAGATACATCTGATATGCAACTTAATTGCAACAAATTAATAGCCTTGAACATCCTAGCGATGATCATTCTCCAACGCCCATTCAATAAGTCTACCAGTATTGCCAATCTCAATATTTAGTCAGCTAACTTTACTTACTTACACAGTGAATTCGATTTTTTAGAATTTAAACAATCAGTGACAAGCTCAATAGTTTAGTTTGTTCTCTCATATCAACATCTTTCCAGTTTTCCTAAAACTTCGACTTTAAACACTTCAATTTTAGAAATGAATGAAATAATATAGACTAACCGCTCCCCAAATTAGGATCCAACAGCCTACCCCAACCGCTATAAACGCTGCCAAAACATTGATCATTTGCCGCATCATCTCATCTGGGTTCCGTTGCTCGAAACTTGCAAAAGCCATTTTATATATATAAGCATAGAGAGGTAGTTCCAACCCACGGATTACAGACACAAGTGAAGCACTTGCCAAAATTATATAATTGCCTTGACAGTTCGAATATAATTGTAACAATCCTCCTTGCCCTTTCTCCTGAAACAAAAATTTGGCCATATTATGTTTTCAGATGTTTCAAGAAATTCACTAATTGTCACTGCTTCTTTATTTCCATCTCTTGCGACTAACTCTCATTTTACATCTAAAAAAAAACCAACACCAACTTTTTCAGTTGAATTTGAATTTGGTTTGAGTATTTCATCTACTTTCCGGCGACTGCGATGAATGATTGAAGATCGTTGAACGATACTAAGCCTTTTAATGAGCGAAGAAGTCGAAGATCTGTTTGAATGACTACGCCTGGAAGTATTTAATGAGTGTACTTAATTCTCTTGCAATCTTTTTAAACTGAAGATCTTATTTGTGCCCAAATTAAATTGGAAATATTAAAGGAGAATATAAGAACTTAATTTATGCCATGAACTTATGTTTTTGCCAAAGGCAGTCATCCTTAACATCCTTATGAATCTGCTTACTAAAAGACTGAATGAAAGCCTTCCAATCTGAAAATCCCTTTGAGATGAGCCAAAAATGTAACCTGGACTTTATTTTAAATGATATGCTTATACTCGTCCTTACAAGGACTGAGAATCAAATCCATAGCTTTTCTAGCTCAGTCGTACTATATCACCACTTACTCAAGCTAAATTCCCTCATGAAGATAAATTTTTGAATTTTTAAATCTCAATTTTCAAGATTAAAAGTATACCAAACCATGACATTCTTAGCCATAGTTTAACAGTTCCACAATTTTAGTTATAATTATAATTATAATTAAGAAAGTAAGTCGACGAAAATCAAAAAAACTATTAGTTCATTAATTTTCTTTTTATTATTGTTGTCCTCCAAGTACAATTGATCTCCTTGGCATTTAATACTGTGATATTACATGTAAACCTCTCTATTTCTAAAATATTGTAATGTATCAATATATGTATCAATATACGGTTGAAGATGACCATAAAATTTTTAAAACTACCTGAAAGCTTGCATCACATGTTCATCATCAGCATGTCTGACATCTGGAGATGTTGGCTCATCTTCGAATCGTTGCGATTTAACAAGATTTGCATATATTCCGCCTTCTTTCTCACATAATTGCTTGTGCTGTCCTTGAAACTATTCTCTGTCATTATAATCCCCGCCATCCAAAAATTTAGCTGACACAAATATTTATTTGGACCAAAAGGATCCGATCTTCTACGGTTCTTTATTACTTATGTTAGTAATAAGAATAATAAGATTTGTGAAAAATATTTCAAATCTTGATAAAAATGAGTGAAAAAATCTTGATTACGAAATCCCTTGCAGAATCATAGTAAAGGATTCATTAAAAGTATTAAAATTCTAAATTTTCTAAGGAGTACTGATGAGCGCTAAGAGTAATAAATCTAAATGTCATTCTTCAGCTATTTTAAAGTGGAATTTTAAAATTTTCTTTAAATAAATAAAACGGTAGTTCGGCCTCTGCTTGAGTACGTCAATTTTTGGCTAACTCCCAGCGAGATCCACTGTGTTAACTATGAAAGCTATTTGTATTTCATTCGCACTATTGATGGAATAAAGTACTCGATGTTTTAAAAAAGGGTTAAATAATATCATTTAATTGTTTCACTTTAGGCCTTCAAGCAAGAATTTCAAAATCATTGTCTTTCAGCGTGGTACCACATGCAAATAATATTATTATAATTCCATAATGTTTTACATTCTTTTTTATTTTTATATCGATATTATTATTATATTAATCCATTTAATTGAGCATACATGCTGTTATCATTATAGGTACATTTGTTTAGTTGTTTTTCAAATAAACAAAGAGTTAATTGCCAAATTTGCTTATAGGTTGAATGTTAAATGGTCAGCGTTCATAATCAGGCTAACTCATAAGTGCCGTTAGAAATTTTTGCCAAGGAGTACACGATTACTGATAAATAGCACCAGTAAGATTATTTAATGAGAGGATCACATTTGTCATGGCAGGGGAACTAAAACTGAAGCAACCATATGACAATTCCTACCCTTTGAAGATAAAATTCAAACGAAAGACTGAATATTTGTTCATCGAATTAGGAGAACGGCTTAAAATTTTAGCATATGATTATTTCAGTGATAAAAAAAACCACCTGATTCAGCGACTTTTCCGCATTCTAGAACAATAATCTTATCACAATCACGCAATGTTGACATTCGATGTGCGATAACGATAGTCGTTCGTCCAATCGATGCCTAAGTTTTAACAACAAATTTTCTAAAATAATTTTCTAATTATTCTAATTTTCTTAAAATTGTTTTTTAATATTTTTTTATTGTTCTATTATGTAAGATCCATTATATTTTATATTTTAACTGCTTAAATTATTTTTGAAATTCTAATTTCGAGAATTTTTCAGTTTTTGCAACAATTTTTTCATTGGGAGCAATTGTTTTAGTCCATTCGTTGAGATTTAAATGTTAATTGATTTAATTAAGTCAGCAAATGAATTCTTCAAATTATTGTTCAATTATATCAATTTAATTGAGACCTTTTTCAGTGCATTCTGAACGATAATTTCGCTTTCAACATCAAGTGCACTTGTTGCTTCATCTAATAAAAGTATGCGAGGGTTTCTAAGAATAGTACGTGCAATTGCAATTCGTTGTTTTTGGCCGCCAGAAAGTTGAACACCTCCGGCTCCAATTTTTGTATTATATCCCTTGAATTTTATGGTAACAAATTTTGCCATAAACTTGATCTATATAGATCTATAATCTGTAATAGTCGATTGCAATATGTAAGACGAACCTCACTAAATTTTTTGATAAATATGTGAGCATTCGCAGTTTTGCAGGCAGCAATTATATCCTTATCATCTAAATCAGGCTGCCCAAGAAGAATATTTTCTTTGATTGTTCCATTAAATAATTGCGGCTCCTTAAAACACTGTCATGAATCAGAAAGTTTTGGAGATTTAGAGACCAGATTTAGTAGAAAAAGTTAAATGTTAATTTCCGCTCCATCATGACCGTAAAACGCGAGTAAGAGGATTTCAATGACTCTCGTGTTAAAGATATGAAAGAAATGCTTGGCTGGGAGTAATTAAAGTAGAGGCTAGTTTAGGAAAATATCGAAGAAATATCCAACTTGTTGCACAACACCAACTATATTTCGAAGCCAGTGAATATTAAATTCGCGAACATCAATTCCATCGATCATTATAGATCCCGAATCGCATTCGTATAAACGTGTCAATAAACCAATCTAAGGTTAATATTTTTTAGATATTAAATAATTTATGAGGATTGAAAATCAAGACTTATATTGCAATTGCAATGGGAATATACAACCATTAAATCTAAACTTACCGATGTGCTTTTTCCACAGCCGCTGTGCCCAACAAGAGCAATTGTTTCACCTGGATTAGCAACCCACGACAAACCATTTAGTACTGGGTGTTCTTTTCTTGTCGGATATGAAAAATGGACATCTTCGAATTCAATAATGCCTTTTACGTCCATTAATCTCACTCCTTTCTCGGAAGCAGAATCTATTTTAGGCACCTCAAAATACCATCTTTTCTTGAAAGATTATATTCATCATTTGTGAATTTTTAATCTCAAGGATTTTTTTTGTTTCAGGAAACCAGCAACTTTATTTTTCGTTCAGCGTTTGATTATTACCTCATATTTATGGATTATATAGCCGAAATAACATAATGATTAAGGCAAACTATTAACATGGAGTGTAACAACAATGATTCCGATCGCAGACAATCCTCTCTACTTTTCCTTTGAGGTCGTTAGAGGGATGACCCTCTGAAAGTTTGCCTCACCCCCATCTCTCAGGCCTCTGGGAGAGGATCCGAGGTTAAGGCTGACCGAAACCATCGACAAGGAGTGAAAAGAGGATTTTATGCATATATATTATATGTATAAATACATATTAATATAAATATATATAAATATACATAAATACATATAAAAAGTCGCACTCGATCAATTGTCTTATAGATCATAGCAGCCGCTATTCGAGCATTCAGCAGTGCCATTAAATGTGGACTTAAAACTCCGAGATAATACGATCCAAACAAAATTATATTGCAAACGATGAAAACGGTTCCTGGATCGAGTACAGCTTTAATTTTATATAAATATGCGCCATATCTAAATATAATATTCCTTTTATAATTTTAAGAAAAAAAATGAAGTTTGCAGAAAAACTGGTCAACAGTCATTGGTAATTATACTTATTTCTACTGCTGTAATAATACTACTATGATAATACAACCAATAATATAAGTTATTTCCACATGAGAAAATCAAGCCACGGAAATTTTACAAAAATTTCGTTGCATGAAATTTCGTCAGAAAATTTCACATGTCTAGAATTTTGCCCACTCTTTACCAATGTTTTTTTCATTCTCCTTTTTTATCAGCATTCACTATCACTGGCTGGGCTGGTTCTACTCACATCTATTAGAGAACATCTCTCACAGTCACAGATAGTCTCCCCATCCCTGTCCAGACCCAATTCTATCTCCACCTCTAATTATTATTTGGTTGATAAGGGGAAAAAGCTGCCGAGATATGGAACTGATTTTCAAATTGATCAATAGAGATCAAAACAAGATTCTCTGCAAAACATCATTTAAAATGTTTGCAGGCAAAAACATTGGTCAACAATCAATCATTTAATGAAAAATGAATGATAAATGCAAAAAAGAAAGTGCGAGTGAAAATAAAAATTTCCTTGCCTTCTTAATTCAACATAATTATTTGGTTTACGGATGATTTCCGCTCCATGGCTTAGATTATCAGTTTAAAAAATCGGTTTTCATATTCCTTGTTTTGATATTTCATTTGGAATCACCATGGACGTCAGAAATCTAATGTTAATATTAGAAAACTGCTAACTGTTAATACGAACATGTCAGCAAGTAAAAATATTAATTCTTATTTTACCTAGTTGATTTAAATCCCAAAACACCGCGAGTTTCTACATATTATCGCGGTCATGGTTTCACTTGATAAAGGTCAAACGAGCATAATATAACTTAAAAAATTATTTCACAGACTCCAAGTTACAAAAAAAGCCATTCATTAAAATGAGAAAGGAAGGTCATTGTGAAGGTCATTATAAGTGAAGCAAAGCACAAAAAAATAAAGAGAAATGCTGAGGGATTATAGCGAGTTAAGAGAGAGGGATGAATTGAACAACCGAGGTTCCTCACAGGTTTCTTTCTGTTTCTCTTCTTAAATTTGATTTTTTTTTAATTGTCTAATTTTTTAAATTTTTCTTCCATCTTCTTCTAACAGCTCTCACCATTACTGGTTAGGCTGATTCCAAACGACTACAAGGGTAAGACGCTTCGAAGCGGCGCGGTTTGATGCCATCGTCGACAGTAATAGAAGCCATTCCTTTTTCCATCGTCTAAGTCCATATATTGCTGGTCCACCTATATGTTCAAAATCTTTCCTGATCCTATTAGCTCTTGATTGGCCCACCTCGCTTCTGACGCCATCCATCACATGGTTCATCAAGTAACGAAATATGCGACAACTCTTGTGGTTGACGATGGAGAACGGGCAACGCTCTGTGATAATATTATTAAGTGGTATTTGAACGAAAATGAATGCGATCATATGAAATTTTATCCGCTCGACAAACCCGTAAAATATACTTTAGACAAGAGTGGTCAAAGGCAGATAGCTTCTTAATATTCTCCACTCTCATTGGCCATATCTCAGAACCATATAGCAAAATCGAACGAATCAATGTGGACTTTTGTTTTAATGGTAATTTCACAAATATAATATATATATATGCATATAATATTACAAAATAATATTATGCATCGACAGGAGTAGACTTGTTCAAAAATTCGAGTGGCTGCTGAGGACCCACCTGTAACTCTCTCCCCAAGTTATTCTGTGGTGAAAGAGTTATGTTCTTGACATGGCATCCACGTCCTCCGACACATATGATACTCCTGTCGAAAAAAACCGAAATAATAAGAGTTTTCCCATGCTTAAAATCATAAATAAGCTTACATCTGGCATTTTGTATATAAAAAAAATTTTTGGTGCTCGAGGTGAGGCCACTTCATGATCTCCACAATAATAGAAAGTATTAAACCTGTAAAGGAGAGATTGGAAAGACTCCTTCATGAAGTAACGGCATTAAACATCAAACTTCCGGAACCAACTTTAACAAAGGAACGACTTCAATTGTGCGAAACCAAAAGAGGACTCTTCGGAGAAAAAAATCTAGTGATTGCAAATGTGCATCAAGTCATTCGAATCAACGAATGATAAATGAATGTATACATACAGATATCTCTTAATGTGATAAGAGGAAAGGAGAAGGAAGAAAAATACAAAGTAACCAAAAGGAAAAGAGGAATCTTCAAGTTGATATATGAAGCGAACGAAAGCAATCATCATGTTGATTATGTATAAAAAGGTGATGAAATGGAGAAATTGATATTAATCTCGATCCAAATGCCATCTAAAAGGAAATTGCTTACCCAAATAAATGTTATTCTCCTTCAATTGTTCTTGCTTACTTTTAGTGGACGACAATGGAGAGAATTCTGCAGCAGTTTCAATGCCGCTGTTCACTCTCAAGCTATCCCAGAAATTCAAAAATTGAACTACTTAATTTCCTGGCTAAAAGGAACACCATTGCAAGCCATAAGGAGTTATGACACAGCCCCAGAAAATTATGAAATCGTACGAAAAATGCTGCTCCGAGAAATATGGCGACTCATCGACTATTGTTAAATTACTATACAATGAACTACAATCTATCAAATGAAGTGAAAAAAAATGGATTGAAACAGATTGAAAAAAAAGTTTTTTTTAAGAGTCCTCACCATTGCTGGTTAAACTCGCTCCACTGGTTTGTCGCAATTGGGCAATATGGCAGGGGGTCAGGGAGTCCCTTGGCGATAGAAATACAGGTGAGTCGCCAGCATCACCCGCGAATTGAAACAGTAGAAAAAATGGAAAGAATTTTCCGACAATTAGAGGCGCTAGGAGAAAACCTAGAACACTTTAGCATTGAAATCGAAAGCTGAATACCACGATGGGC
>UYYG01001263.1:30190-40539 GCA_900625125.1 Dracunculus medinensis
CAGAGTGGATATTAATAAAACAAGCACGATGAATAACAAGTAAACATATGAAATCTATATCTCGATGAAGAGGATGAATTTATGGCAAACAAGAAGTCATCTAGAAAATGCAGAATTGAACATGGAAAGTAAATTTCCTATTTACTTACCAAATCACAACCATATTACTGAACTTATTAAGTAGAAGTACAGAAGTTGGACACATATTATATGAATTAAGGCAATGATTTTGGGTACCAAGTGGATTTGCAGTAAAGCGAATTATAAAGGGAAGCATGGCTTGCAAACGATGGAGAGCCAAACCATTCAGACTACCGCTACAAATTTACCAGAATCCCGTGTCAAGGATCTTTGAAGTTTGGATTTTTGAATTTGAAATTGAAACAGATTGGTCTTAATTATTTGGGACCACTTTCAATCAAAATTGACAATGGATAGAAAAACGGTGCATAGCGCTCTTCATCTGTTTTACAACACAAACTTTCAGCAGAAATATTCATGCATATGTTTCGCATATTTGTAATGCGACGCGGATATGCCTATGCTTGTTTTAGCTACAATTTCAATTTCAATTGGTTTTCAAAATTATTATGGAGGAAAGTAGAAATTTCCTAGCTTCAAAGGAGATGATATAGAAAAACATTATACCGAAAGCAATGGAGCGGAGGTGTTCATGAAAAAATGATTGGATGAACAAAGGGAGCTCTCAGAAGAGCAATAGGTAGGAAACTTTTGTGGGAAATTAACAACATTAACAATGGAAATTGAAGGAATATTTAATATCCGTCCATTAACTTACTTAAATTTTGATGATTACAAAATCATGAGACCTATTGATTTCACCCAACGTTCTATTAGCGATACCAACAGATGAAGGTAGTATGAAGGAAGATAAATTCACTCCCAACCCATGGAATACTAAAGATAAATTAGACAAATATTGGTCCGAACATTCTCAAAACATTGGATGTATTCTGGAGAAACTGGAATATCTCAGAACGAATATAACGTATAGTCTTAGAGAACGAATATAACGAATAGTCTTAATATACAATAGAAATAGGATCTCCCAAAAGAATAGAGGATCGAATTCCACGTCCTGGTTAAATAGCCTTTTTAAATGAGCCTGGACTACCGAGGGATATGTGGTAGTAAAGATTCAATAATTCAATATCAGAACAAATGGAAAGGTGAAAAGTGTAATGGTACGAACCCTAACAGAAAACTCTTCAATCGACCTATCAACTTATTTTATCCACTGGAAATAAATGAAAAGGAGTCCAAACAACAACAAAAAAGAAAAAACGAGAGGAACCAATTGCTGTCCGAACTAGAGGAGCACAAAGAAGAGGAGAGCTTATTTAACCAAATTCAGTAATAAAAAACTTACTACTAATAACCATTATTTTTTCACTAATCCTACCTATTGTCTCGACTGAAAAATGCAAGTAACTGGTATTCCGTTTAGCTTTAGCCTCCTACAGAAATAGAACTGTAATGATCAATTCACTGCGAATTTCACGCTAAACGAAATAGCTGTATGTACCAAAACTCATGTAAGGATACCAGCGCTCAAATGCAGCAATATCATTCGTATCGCAAATATCTCCAATTCAATAGATAACTGTAAATAATGTGCAGTACTCTTATGGGTGGCTATGCGTTCGATGTCAATCAACGACAAATTTTCTATGGCAAAAAGGAGAAATATTCATCTATGACGGAACAGAAACAGTGTCGGATCTCGACACTATCCAACGTTGCCTCATACGAAGCGGAAAATAGAGTATTGTTTTATGGAATAAAACAGAAGCTATAAGTGAGTGCTTATATCGAAAAATTGGAAAGTACTAGGCAAGGGTATATGATGATCACGTCGTCACTGATGAACTGCAAATGTCAATGTCATTTACCTTTAAAAACAATTAATTCGAGACACTGTTAACTGCAATTTTATCCTAAATCAATGGATAATAATATTATAATCAATGAAACAACAAGCATCGACTGAATTACAAACCGAGTAATTTCAACCTACAAAGAGATCTTATTCATGATGGAAAAGACAAAAGAAAAACTACTGATCCTGAAAATACCAAATTTCAGTATCTCTATGGTACTCTCCAAGAAGACTTTTGGCAAAGACTTAATGAAATCTATCAACAGAGCTGTGGTAATCGTAATACTAAAACTTTTTGAATGGGTATTCCATAGTAATCCTACTATAGCAGCTAACCTAATCCTATAAAGAGACGACATAATCTTATCAATGGAAGTTTGCAAATTGCACCTTGCAAATCAAAAAACTTCGAATTAAAATCAATAAAATTCACCATAAAATAATAAAATAATTGATAATTTTGAAATCGGTTAAATCTAATTTCGTAAACGGCAAATTGTGTCATTTTTACCGCTAAATTCCCCCTCCAAAATATTTTCCCATAAATATTTTTTGTTCCCTTTTTCCCTATTAAATTCCCTATTAACTAAATTTTTTTTCATCCATACTTAAAAATGATATTATGTAATGATATGCAATAAAATGATATGCAATATTTTTCTTTGTTATCTCTCCTGAATGATCTTAACACTAGTGACAAAGTACTTGAATTTTCGATGAACCATGGATTCTATGAGACTTTGAAAATATACTAATAAAATAATAATAATAATAAAATAATAATACTACCTTAAAAAAAATTTCTAAGAAAAAAAGGTACTAATCGGAAAGAAATCGTCTTGTATATCAATGAATTTACGTTTAAGAATAATGATTAAATTGATATGTTTAATATTTTACTAGAAATTTTCAATTAAATAAATAAAATTTGATTTTTATCATTTAAAATTGGCGTTAAAATTTTAAAAATGAAGGGAAAAGTTGCCATATCGAAATTAGATTTAACCAATAATGTTATCACATATTAGAGCGTCGTCTTCGCTGGTTAAGACGCGTTCTTCGTCTTCTACCCACAGGAGTTGACGCATATTTCGTTATTTGCTAAATCTTGTGATAGATGAAAACTTTGTAAAGAGTGAGGTGAGCCAATCAAGATCTGGACTGGTAGGATCAGGAAAGATTGAACGTATAGGTGGACCGGCTGAATATATAGATTTAGATGATGGAAAAGGGAATGGTTTCTATTGACGATGGCATCAGGTCGCGCAGCTTGAAATGTCTTACCTTTGTAGCCAGTAGAGCCAGCCTAACCAGTAATGTAGAAGAAAAAGGTGCTCCACAGGTTTAGAATTAACTGAAATCATTTTCCTTATTTAAAATGTATTTCTTAAATGTATAACGTCTCTTTGCTGTTTTTTAAATTTCTTTGCATTTATTTTTTGGTGTATTACAATTAAAATAAAATTTTTGGCGGTTAAAATGAATATTTATATTTAATAATATTTAATTTATATTTAATAAAATTTTAAATTTGCATAAACTTACAAAAATCCTAGAGCGAGGAATAAGTACATGATTAAAAAAAAGATTCCATCGAAAAATCCTAAATATGAGCATATTCGAAGTGTGAATCTTCGTGCTACGTCTAACGATGCCGAATATTTATCCAACATCATTTGTTGGCCATTACATGCAGCAACTGTTCGAACATTCATTATACATTCCTCGACAATTGATGTCGACCTTCCATTGGCATCCATCTGTTTAAATGTTATGCGATCTACAATCTAAACTTTTTTTGCATTTAAATCCCGATTTCATGCAAAATTTTTGAAAAAAAAGCCAATGCAGACTTTTCTTGACTTGTTTAGAGACTTAATTATTACCCTCGCCATCAATGACATAAGTGCTGCAGACAGTGGGCCCATCGCAATCGTGATCAGCGTTATTCTCCACTCATATATGAAACCAACAACCAGTGACGTGATGAACATGACGAGGCCACGAAGAATCAAACCGACTTTGTCTCCTATGCCATCTTTTATTTTATCAATATTTCTTAAAATTAGAATTGGTTAAAAAATTATGTTTTTTACAAAATCTTCCATGACTAAGTTCGCACTTTATTCAATAAAATTTTAATATCTTGGATGGTATTGCCTTTTAGCTTACTGGTTACAACTTACTCGTTAAGTTGTGAAGTAATCATTCCAGCTTTTCTACGATCATACCATTCAGCATTTTGATGGAGCAGTGATTTCATGTAGATGCTCCTTATATTTCTTGCTACATTCAATGAAACGTTTTTGAAACAAATATACTAAAAAAAAGTAAATAAAAGAAAAAAATAAATTAAAAATGATAAATATTTACCAGATAGAAATGCTTCTCATTATAGTTTGATATATGTGCTATTTAGATTCGTTTCTTCCTCATAACAAATTACTAATAATTGCCAATAATATGGACCTCAGAGGCCAAATTTTTAATGATTCTGCGTTAATGATTATGATTAATCATGATAATGATTATGATTAATCATCATCGCAGTATTTGTTCGATCTTGCTCATATATTTATAAGTTTATATACAGTCTTGTTCTTTCCTAAATTGGTTTAAATGCACCGAGTAAAATAACAACCTGAACAATTGTTATAATAGCCATTGCAATACCAACAGCTGCATAAACATAAACGTACACAAAAGCATCATACCAAAATTCATCATTTCCAATAAACTGAAAAGACATGTCTTACCGACCTTTTTTTCCTTATTATTTAGCAAAAACTATTAGCTTTCGGCTATCACTTTTGATAATATTTAATATTTTACTATAATTCTCTTAAATATATGCCATTTCTCTTATAAATGTATAATTATTAAAAGGCAAACTTGGTCCGTAAGCAGAAGAACATTAGTAAAAAGACCAGCAATAACGACAACCATCGGTTGTCCAATTCCAGAAAGAATCGCTAAGAATATTGCAAGGCCAACCAACAATTTATCGGAAAATGATGCATATCGGAACTAAAAATTACTAACTTTATAAATTTTAAAAGTTTTTCGTTTCATTTGGCAATAATTAAGAATCACAAGAGACATTTGTAACAATTTACAATGGATATTCACGACAAACAATTTAATATGCATGGTGATCTAAAAAAATATAAAAACTTAGCACATAACGAAGAAGAAAAGGCATACCAATCTAAAAAATGACACTGGTTTTGCTTCTAATTTTTCTTTTGCTTTATCACTTCTGAAAAAATATTCATATTTATGACCTTTATATAATGGCTTAATTGATTTTATCTTGATTTTGATTTAAGTAAATACTAATCAAGTTAGGTGAACTCGCTAGTTACTAGTCATTTGTTGCGAAATAATTCTTGGTGATTAGAAATAGAAGTATGGGTCGCCTGCAATTGGGACTTTTTAATAATAGGTTTACTTCTGGCAGAGCAGAGGCCAAATTTTTGCCTCTTAATCTCAACGATTATCCACTCGGCTGTCGTGCCGCCTTTATAGGAGAATATCTCAAAAACTTTGTTTTCTCCGATTATTCTATGGAAATCTTTAAACGATTCTTTAAAAAAAAAAAAAAAAGAAACAGTGCAAAATTTTATAGAAAATTCGATAGATATAAAAAAATTTCTTGTGAAATCTTAAGAAATTTACTCAAAAGTCTCCATTATTTTAGTTTTACGTTATTTTTATTTTCTTCATGAAAAAAATAATCGTAAATATCATTAAAATACCTGCATAGTAATGTGCTAATTATTTTATCGAAATTGCTTTGTTCATAATTCGTCTCAAATTTGTCCTCATCGCCTATTGACTTATCACTTACTTTAACCATATTTTCATACGCATTAATAATAATTAAGAGTTTTATTTGTTGTTCTTCCGGCTTTTTCAGTGGTCACTATCTATATCTGAATAGTAATTAGGCAAAATTTTATGAATAACTATCGTCTTAAATGGTTGATCTACTATCAGTGAACTTGAACTTATCGAAATGAAAATTAGCAATATTCAATTCAAAATTTACTGTTCGATTTCAAACGCTCTAGAAATCTGGTAGCATAAAAATCGTCCATATTTTGAGAATCTTTTTTGAGAAATTTTTTCATCACAAAAGATCCTCTCAAATTCAAGACTAAATTTATGGAAGAAATTTAAAATAAAGAACAGAATACAAGGAAAGACAAGAATGATGAAATTTTATAGTTAATTAGCTGACTTGTTAATTGTTGAATTTTCTTGTTATTTCAATGTTTTACTCGCTATTTATTTGGAGGTACTTTTCTGCCGCTTCATTATTAAAAGTCATCGAGAATTCACCAAATGCAACTATTAAATAATCAATTCCACAGTTCTACGAAATTCTACGAAACATTTTAAAAAATGCTTTTTTAAAATTAACCAATTCACAAATTTGAACGATCTTCGGAGAATATTTTCTGATGTACTTTTGAAATAAAAAAATCGCAGAAACCTTTTTTTCGAACGTACGCTTGGATAAAACTTAAAGTTTTATATTTCATAAGGGTCCAAATTATACAAAAACGTAATTCTTAAAAAATGACCAAGAAAACAATTCAAAGGCAGTTGGAAGTTATATTCTTCAATATATATATATATATATAATATATAATATATAATATATATATATATATATATATATATTAGTCTGTAAATATTGTTAGTTAACCATCCAGAAATATAAAGAGAGAAAATTGAATATGAAGATGAATGGAAGAAATTACTAAAAAAATGAATGGCAAGAAGTTAGTTTAAATTGTTGTGAATAAATTGTTTTTCTCTAAAAATTTTATAAATAATAATTTCCGAAATATCGAATGTCTTCTTAATAAATAAATCTATTCATTTACGATGCATGCTTTTACCAGAATCATAAAAGTAAAAAAGATAAACTAAAATGACAGATTTTTATTGTAATGAATCAAAGCGATCACGAAGAGTTAAAACATCCGTCTCACATTACATCAAACATATCTAATTTACTCCCATTATTCAGTTATCAAAAAGTTCATTAGGTAGATGCATTCTTTGAAAAAATTTCTTCAGCTAAAATCTATGAAAAATTTTATAGCAACAATCAGGAAGTTTTTCTAGCAATCATTTGATAGGTGAGAACTAAATGAAAATCTGAGTGAGATCTTTAAAAAAATTGATCTTGAAAATTGAACAGTCTTATCCTATTTCCCCGTATGACCACAAATTTAATTAATTTTTGACTCAAAAGATTTTAAAATCACGAACGTGAAATAAATGAAAAGAGGAAAAGAAAACCAGTTTTCGAAATTATGAAAAAAATATTGATATTAGTCAATTTTAATCACAAAAAACATTTTATGAATTTTATCAATTCGTCGTTTATTATGTATTCACTGTTTCAGGTTAAAATCCTAGAAATAAAATGAGCAAAAGCAACACTTTGAATAGTTTGAAAAATTGACAGAAAATGCCAGAACTCTGCATTGTCCTACAAGATCATCAAACTGTCCAATTCATCTAATAATTCTCATCAATTCTGGTTTAATCACCTTCAATGACTTCATTTAGAATCGGCATAGTCACTCAAATTTCAATCTTAGTGAAATTTCCGAAAGTGACAGGAATAGAACCCACGATGCTTAATCTTAATCGAAAGAATACAACATTCGACCATCTCCTCACTCCTCTCCTCTTCCTCTCCCCATTATATCCAATAATAAGCCTTCATCGCAAATGTTTTATGAAAAAATCTATAGAAAAAAAGGAAAATAGCCACTCATAGTATTTGCCACTTCTAATTATCACTTATCATTTTTTATCATCACCAATATTCACCATACGAAAAATGGTATAAAATGGAACTTTCAAAGCCATAAATGCACGGTATTATTTGCCCATTAATCGTAAACAATACTCACATACGACAATATTACATAGCAAATCAACAAAATGATGAAACTATATTAACAATTCCTTCAATAGTTGTTTAAATATGAGCTATGTATATGTTCTCATCGAATTCATTGACAACACAATAAGCCTAAACGCCTGAGTCCTTTTGTTTCTCCAGTATGCTGTGTTTATTGCCGTAATCGGCTTGTTTATTTGTTGGTGAATTCAGCTCCTGATTTTAAATCTGCTAATGGTCTTTATTATGATTTCATTTCTGTTTGGTCTTAGTGAAATGATACTATTCAGTGACATCAATCTAAAGAATATTTGTTATAAATCAGTAGATATTGTTCAGTCCAAATGATCTTTTATTAAAGCCAGTATAGGTTCGATGCTCCTCGGTGAAAGTGAACATGCCACTGAAAGTGATCCTGAACGGTGCTGGAAACCTGATTTTCTATTCGAATGATACATTTTCCAATTATATTTCAAAGGACTTATTTTAACAATCAACCAAAGTAGAGATGTCTTATTCTCTTCATACATCTTCCTTTCTTTCATATATCTACCAGTATCCTCCGGACCGTTCTCACTAATACGTCACATTTCTTATTTCACCTCTTCCCACATCGAGCTAAATTTGCAATGAAATTATTTTCTCCCATTGATATATTACCTTTTTTTAAAAAGGTGTCCTCGCCATTATAAATTAAACTCGTTCCACTGGCTTCTCACATTAAGCAATATGCCAAGGAGTCCCTTGGCGATATACAATTGAATCGCCAGCATAACCCTGATCTTTATAGAGGTTTACTCCTGTGGTAATCGAACTTGCGCATCGGCGCTATCAATTGAGCGGCAACTCAATGAGCCATCCAATCCCCGCACTGAGATATTATCTAATTATCAATAACTTACCATCCTCCTCACTTTTTCTACAAGTTTATAATTTTCCTTGATGATTTATGTATCTTTTCTTTTATCCGTGTTGCTCACTCATCATTAAACTCTTCATTAAATTAGTATGCTCTGGATCACATAGTTATAAGTGCTGACGGCAATTTTCAAATATGATTATTTTTTATTGGCTCGCGCCCTTATTTTAACAGTCAACCAAAGTAGAGATGTCTTATTCTCTTCATACATCTTCCTTTCTTTCATATATCTACCAGTATCCTCCGGACCGTTCTCACTAATACGTCACATTTCTTATTTCACCTCTTCCCACATCGAGCTAAATTTGCAATGAAATTATTTTCTCCCATTGCTATATTACCTTTTTTTAAAAAGGTGTCCTCGCCATTATAAATTAAACTCGTTCCACTGGCTTCTCACATTAAGCAATATGCCAAGGAGTCCCTTGGCGATATACAATTGAATCGCCAGCATAACCCTGATCTTTATAGAGGTTTACTCCTGTGGTAATCGAACTTGCGCATCGGCGCTATCAATTGAGCGGCAACTCAATGAGCCATCCAATCCCCACACTGAGATATTATCTAATTATCAATAACTTACCATCCTCCTCACTTTTTCTACAAGTTTATAATTTTCCTTGATGATTTATGTATCTTTTCTTTTATCCGTGTTGCTCACTCATCATTAAACTCTTCATTAAATTAGTATGCTCTGGATCACATAGTTATAAGTGCTGACGGCAATTTTCAAATATGATTATTTTTTATTGGCTCGCGCCATTAGGATAAGATGTTCCCAAGCCTTCCGATCCGATGCTATGCCATAAATAAACCGATTACATTATCGATTGATTAAATTCGCAAATTAATTCTTTTTCTGAATATCCTACATATTTGGGCTGCAGATGTCTCTTTGAAATCTCCCTTGAACATATCCATTTGGGGGTTCCAGTTGATCCTCCTCGCCTTTGATGATATCGATATGATGTGATATCGATCACAGGATTAAACAAATAGCGAGATAGTTCCTATTTTGGACCACATCTCCATATCAAGTATGAACATGGTCCAACGATACTTTATGCTTATATTCTTAATACAAATAGTAGTATTCGGACGAAGGTGGATGTGACCATGTGACATTCTGTTCATATGGTGAGAACATAAGATATATAATGATTCCTTAGCCAAATGATGATCAAAGAGACAAATAGCCCTATAGCTTTCTGATGGAGATAGTGTGGCTTAGTGGGTTGTTGTTCAATTCGGAGCGTCGATACTAAGGTTCTATTCGCACAGGAGTAAATCTGTTAAAAAATCCGGATGATGCTGACGATTCATCTCTGCTTCTATCACGAAGGGATTCCCTGGCATATTTGTCCAGTGTGACAAGCCAGCGGAGCGAGTTTAACTAGTAATGTTATCCGTCATGATTTTAATAACAGTTGTATTTGTATTACCAAAGGATGGAAATCGAGTTTATAAATTAATCAATCGAAGCAACCACACTTTATTCCTTATTTATAAAAATTTAAATTGTAAAAAATTTAACCAGTAATGGTGAAAACTTTTAAAGAAAAAAAAATGGTCTTCTGATATCTTCTACCATATTTCGCAGC